>PVJX010025453.1:0-26914 GCA_004027295.1 Dolichotis patagonum | reverse complement strand
AAATAGAATAGCAGAAATGAGGCAGAGAAGATTGGCTATAATCTCTAGTATAGAGGGCCTCGAAATACTAACAGAGAGAAACACAGGCAGAGTAGATCAGGAAATAGGGTCCATTGAGCTGCTCTATATAGGGAGGCAGTGGGACCCAAAACAAGCAGTGCACCCCATGGGAGTGAAAGGGGAGGAATTGTCTAAAAAATGAAAGCAGAGGATACTGTTAATGGGGTAACAAGATTTAAAATTTACATTATTCTCACCACTCTGCTTGGATGGATTATGTGCTGTTCCAGTTTGTCTACTTACACTAGACTTGAGAACATGGTCAGCTATCCCAAAAATAAGAGGCCATATTATGGTAATCATCCCTAATTTTCCTATCAACTTAATCTGAAGCCCTTTATAACTTACACTGTCTTATTATGACTGATCTTATTTGAATCTGGTTTGTTAGATTGCTACTTTGTATTCACTGATTTTATTTAAATTTGTTATGATGGATAGCATCAAGTCTAAGTTTATAGGCAACTACACTGAAGATGACAAGATTCACTGAGATACCCACTCTGGTTTGATTATTACTTGCTTTTGAAGTCTTATAATATCTCCAATGCTTCGTTTTTATTAATGTTGTTATACACTGCTGAGACACCATGGTAACCATTGTAGATCACCTTGTATTGTGTTTTTATGTGACTTTTTTGCCACATGCTTTTCTAGGAATTGTTTTGTTTTATCTTGCTTTGTTTTGTTTTTCCTGCTAATACAGAAATGATAGATATACATGTAGAGACTCATGCAGGTGTAGAGCTTATAAACAGTTTATGGGATCCAACTATATAACACATGTTGAAATGAACAACTACTTTTTAGAAAAAGAGTCACTACAATGCCCAGTGCTGATTCCATAATGTCATGATGTGAAGTCCAGCAAAACTACCACTTTTTGTTCAAAGTGATCTTAGCTTGCTTTGTCTTGTTTAAGTTCAACACATATTAAGGTATGGATAGCTGTTTTGAGGAGAATGAGAGACACTATGACAGCCATTCTTGGCTTCCCTAATGTCTGGTCTTGAAGACCTGCAATGCCCTCCTCATCCTGCTCAGATAAATTCCATACAAGGTTGTTTCATGTGAATTCCCTGTATGTCACAATATGGACAACTATTTGGAAGAAAACAAGAGTCAATATGATAGAGAGTGAATATCACCGATTGTCTGGTTTTGAAATTTTTGTCCCTTAAATTGCTTTCTTGGGATCCGCTTTGCTCTGTTTTGTTGTGTTTAATTCTACCCTTTTGATACATTTGCATGTATATTTGCATGGGTAAGATGGATGACCATATTGCTGTTTTTGTCAGATTGTGGAGCAGAACTGTTAACAGTCTCACTGTTTGAATGTCTGCTTTACATGTTTTAACTTTGTAAATTGAACAACTATTTCCAAGAAGTCAGTATGTAATTTGTCAAGCAATAATTTTTTTTTTTAGTTTTTGTTGTTGTTGTTTTTTTCCTTTTTTCCTTGGAATACTGTATTGTTGCTACCCTTTATTCTATTTTGTTTTGTTTTGTTTTTTTCTCTTTAAATAAAATTATTTTTTAAAAAAAAGCCTCAAGGTTTTCCTTTGTTATAGCTGAGTAGTTCTCTACTGCACAAAAGTATCCTGTCTTTTCAACCTATCTGCAGCTGCTGGTCAAGTTGCCCCTATTTCTCTGGTTCTCTGTCACATAGAGCATTGTTTTCTCATATTTGACTTTCTGCCCATAAACCCTCTTTCAGGTTAATTATGTTTCCAATACAGAGCATCTCGATGGACTCTATCGCCTGATCTACTCTGCCTGTATTTCTTTTTGTTAGTATATCAATGCCATCTATGTTAGAGATTACAGCCAACCTTCTCTGCCTCATTTCTGCTATTTTTCTGCCATTGGTTGTCTATTTTTCCTCTTTCATTCCACTGTCTGCCCCATTTACTGGGGCTTCTCTGCCACTGTTCCTGAAATCCTTATATTCTTTTTCTCTGTCTCTCTAGAGTGTCCTTCAGTATTTTTGTAGGGTTGGATTGGTGGTCACAAATTCCCCCAGTTCCTCTTTGTCATGGAAGCATCTTGTTTCTCCATTAATTTCTAGAGATAGTTTTGCAGGATACATCAGTTTGGGCTGGAGGTTATTTTCTTTCAGGGCTTGAATTGCGTCGTTCCAACCTCTTCTTGATTTGATGGTCTGTGTGGAGAAGTCTGCCATGATTTTGATGGGTTTTCCTTTATAGGTGATCTGTTTCTTTTCTCTGACTGCTTTTAATATTCTGTTCTTATATTGAATTTCTGGGATCTTGATTATTATATGTCTGGGTATAGGTCTGTTTTGGTTGTAGGTGGCTGGAGTTCTGTACGCTTCATACATCTGCATACATCTGCATTTCCTTTTGTTATGCTTGAGAAGCTTTCCTTAATAATTTCTGTGAATAGCCTTTGCAATTCCTTTGTTTTGACTCCTGCTTCGTCACTCACATGTTTTATTCATAGGTTATAGATCCTTTTGTCATCTTTTCGCCTTTGTATTGTTACTGCCTGTTTCCTTGTTATTTTTAAGAGATCTTACCTTTCATGATCACACATTGCAAACCTCTCCTCAAGTTTTAATAGTCTATCCTTAGTTTCTTTCAAACAGTTTTGCCAGCTTTCAGTGGAGTTTTTAGTTTCCTGGTAATCTCTTTGAATCTGTTTCATGTGTTGTGGGTTTTCTTTATATTCTTCATTGAATTTTTCTCTCCTTCTTTTGTGTTCCTCCATTCTTCCATCTGTGTCTTCTTGAGAGGTTCTTAGCCTTTCTTTTATTAATCTACTTATATTTTATTTAAGTTTAATTAATATTTCAGTTTTGAGCTCATCTACGAGGTCCTGAAGATATCTCTTTATGTCCACGGATGCCATGTTTGTTGTTGCATATTTGCTACCCTCCATCTCTTTTGTATTTACCTTTCCTGGATCAATAGTCTCAGGGTTAGGGGCTTTTTCTTATTTCTTTCTCTTGTCTTGTTTTGGGTTCCTTCCATACAAGTGTACAGTGGACTTCCCAGTCCCTTTCCCAACTGGTTACAACTCCTCTGAAGCGTGCTGGCTAGGGGTTTCTGCCCTCTCCAGTCCCCTGTCAGTCACTGAGGTGCAGGCAGGGCCAGTGTATGCTGGGTCCTCCCCTCTGGGCCAACCAACCTTTGTGGCTTCACTGCGTCAGTGTGTGCTGCACATAGGAAATCGGTTTGGAATGACTTATTGGATTCTGGTCAGGGGTGTGACCCAGGGCAAGCAGATCCCACCAATCTGCTCTGGGAAGGGAGCAACCAACTGAAGTCACTGCTATTCCTGGATCAGGCTGTCCTGCCTTATTCTAACATGTCGACCAGTTGGTCGCCCCTTTCCCGTGGGAGGGTCTTATTCCCAGCACTCACAGAGGTTTAATGCTGGCCCCTCTCTAGCTCCCTTCTCCACTGGGCTCCCCGACCTCTGACTTCAGTGTGGCTGCTGCAGGGTCCACGCGGCCTCTGCACGAGTTTCTCCAGGCACGGAGCTGTTGAAGCCAGTCACATCGACTCTGGTTTGGGCCCTCAGGCCAATCTCGGGCACGAATCAGGTGGCTTGGCGAGAGCGCTTGCAGTGATCACTGATCTTAGCTTCCCTGAAGGTAGCCCCGGGACTTCCTATTCGAGCAGCTCGTTTCCCTTCAGTTTCTTCCTGGGTTTAGAGAATCCATCTTCCTCTGTCCGGACATCTCCAGGGTGTTCTATACTGGCATCTGAGCTGTCTCTCTCAAAGAGGCTCTGTATCCTGCTGCCTACCCGTCCGCTATCTTTTCCTGGATCCACACCTGGTTTTTTAAAAAATCTATCTTTAGTGGAGTATTTCAAGTTATTTTAAGAGAAAACACACACACCTCATAGTCAACAGACAGTTCTGTTAGAAATCTATCTGTGTGCTGTATTAGTCAGGACAATCTATCTTTACCAGCAAGACTAAAAGTCACAGTTTATAGGACTGTGGAATTTAAAAGCTGACCTTAAAGGCTTTCCAGCTGTTTTGGTTGACCTATAATAACAAATACATTTAATATTGCATCAGAGGAAACATACATACACAGACAGTCATAAAATGGATATGGATACATTTTACTGAAATAAAGCTTCATCATATAATAACCTTAGAACCTGTGATATACTCTGAATGTTTTTTGTAACTAAATTTTAAAAAATCTGGTCCTAAATAAATCAGACTCACATGTGTAAATACCATATTGTCTCTCAAGTGTAAGAAACTAAAAAAGTAAATAAAATACAAAATACTCAATAAATATTGTGAAAGGGTAAGAAATTGCTCAAAAGGGAAAACATAACTCAGGGAAAAGGAGAAAAGAAGGAAGGGAAAAGAGAAAAGATATAAATTTGTATATATATATATATATACCTAAGATAGCTAACATCATTGTACTACTAGTTCTATAAGATTAGATCAATTTTGCATGTTTAAATCTGATAATCTGAATAACTATTTTGAAGAAAACTATGCAAAGTAACAACCTTAGTTATGTTCATACCACCTCATTTTGAAAACCTATATTGTTATTGTTTGAGCCTCTTTGTTGTTCTTATTTGTCTCTTTTGTTTCTTGTTTTTCCTGTATTTTGTTTTGTTTTTCCCTCTAGTACAGAAAAGATTGATGTACATGTATAAGCTTATACATGCCTAGAGAATTTGCAAGAATTGATTTTATTATGTGTAATGGTATGAACAGCTACTTTTAAGAAAATGAGACATTGCTGATTCTCTGTCATCTTGTTTTGAAGTTCAATAATGCTTTTATTCTTTATTTTGATTGGTTTTAGCTTGTTTTCTATTATTTGATTTCAATATGTGTGAAGGTATGGACAGCTATTTTGAAGAGAACAAGAGACATTATGGTAGCCATTGGTATTTTTCTTGTCTGGTTTTGAAGGCCGGTAATGCTTTTGTTTTGATCAGTTTTACACTGTTTTGTTTTGTTTTAATTCATTGTGTGTGAGGATATGAACAACTATTTCGGGGAGAACAGGAGACATTGCGGTAGGCACTATTGATTCCCTATTGTCTTATTTTGAAATACTGTGTTGTTTGCATTGTTTTGTTCTGATCTGCTTTGTTCTGTTCTGTTTTGTTTTATTCTCTTTAAAATTAAAAAGAATAACCTGGTCCTAGCTGGTTAAGTGATGCACACCTATAATTTTAGGAAAGAAAAGGAAAGCAGGTACCAGGCCAGCGTGAATAACTGGCACACCCTATCTCAAAATAAAAGAATAGCCCAGCAGCCCCTAGGTTCAGTCACCAGTATTGAAAAAAAATCTAGTTATAATGCATTAAATGGATTGTGTGACTAGTGTGTTGTAACTTACTACTTCAGAAATACCAATCTAGTATGGTCACACATAAACAAACTTGGAGAAACCTTGGAGAGGTAGTTTTCCAAAACCACATAGCTATGAATGGTAAATCTCAGAGTTAGAACTCAAATCTCAGACTTTTAATACAATGAGCTGTCTACTATACCTTTATTGATACCTCAGTATTCATTTTATTGATTTTAGTCTATTTTCTCTGAGGTCAAAGTCAGTCTGTATCTACTACATGGCCTATTTGAAACATTTTTAAGGGCACAAATGTCTTTTCCCAAAATGAACCACTAGATGGTAGTGTAAACTCTTCTGTTGAGAGGCTGATTCAGTTTAGCTGAGGCAAAGTTCTACTTACACACTGTATATTAACACTTTTTATTTTAAAGAGAATAAAATAGATCAAAACAATGCAAACAACACAGGACTTCAAAACACGACAACAGGAAATCAACAGTAGCCACCATAATGTCCCCCATTTTCTTCGAAATAGTTATCCATATCTTCACAGACAATGAATTGAAACAAAATAAAACAGCGTAAAACTGATCAAAACAAAAGAATGAATGCATTACCGGCCTTCAAAACCAGACAAGAGGAAAATCAACAATGGCTACCATAATGTCTCATTTTCTTTCCCTTTCTTTTTTTTTTAATTTTTTATTATTTTGAAGGTGGTAAAATACAACAGAACAAGATGGAACAAAGTCAGTTGATACAGTGTATTAAAATTGGTATAGAACTTCACAGCAGGTTACCGGGATAACAATAATAGGTACCACAGTATATCTCATTATCTTCACAATAATTGTTCTTTCAATCAGGTATAGCAAAATTGAAGGGAATAAGATCATTATAGAACTTAAAAAACAAAACATTGAATAGAGTAATACCATTAATCAGGACAAAGCAAAACTGTGATAAAAATATTTGCCTTCAAAGAGATGGTAGAAGGAAATCCCCCTTATTTGCTATATTACATATGGTCAACCTCCCAAGAGATGCTCAGACTTCTGGCTCCCATTTGCTAATGGGGTGGGAGGGGGATGGGAAGAGGTGGGACTTTTGATTCTCAGCCTGTGCACAGGTAGGCTCACTGCCGCTTACCAGGGCGGTGAGCTGATTGCTTGGTTTCCCAGTGCCCTAAGTTCCAACATAGCATGGATCTCAGGTGATGTTGCTGGTTCTCACTCTGGGGCAGCTGGGGATTGCCAGGCCACAGCCACTTACCAGGGTGGCGAGATGATTGCTTGATTTCCCAGCAACCTAAGTTCCAACATGGCGCGGATCTCAGGAGATGCTGCTAGTTCTCATCCTGGGGCAGCGTGGCTTGCCAGGCCACAGCCACTGTCTCATTTTCTTAAAAGTAGCTGTTCATACCATTACATATAGTAAAATCAATTCTTGCAAATTCTTTAAGAGAAGTTCTAGGCATGTATAAGCTTATATATGTACATCAGTCTTTTCTGTACTAGAGGAAAAAAGAAAACAAAACAAAATACAAAACAAAACAAAATACAAAAGAGACAAATAAGAATAACAAAGAGCCCCAAACAATAACAATATAGACTTTCAAAACGAGGTGGTAGGAACATAACTAAGGTTGTTATTTTGCATAGTTATCTTCAAAAGAGTTACTCACACTATCAGATTTAAACATGCAAAATTGATCTAATCCTATGAATATTAACTGTTTTGTTTCAAGAACTAATAGAACTAACAGTACAATTATCTTAGCTATCTTAAGTATATACATACAAATTTATATCTTTTTTCTTTACTTTTCTAAATTTTTAGATTGGCATTTCTTTGATGGTAAGCTGAATTATTTGCCCATAAAGAAGCTGTTATTTTATATGATTTTTTTCAAGCAGGGCACATTTTGTGTTTGGTGTATCTTTTTTCATTTGTGTGAAGAGAAAGTTTGAAAAACAAAGACATATCTCCTTCCTTTATATTATCCTCATAGAAGCAAATTAAAAGCACAGTTTTAATACTCTGTCACCCCACCAATGAAGATAGTAAAAATTATAAAGTCTAAAAATAAATAGTGTTGTTGAGAATGTCAAACAGAAACAACACATATACTATGAATAGGAGTGTAAGTTGATGTAAGCACTTAGGAAAACAAAGGCATAAAAATTCTTATGTCCCATGATTTAGCAGTCTCACTGCTAAGAGAAGCTCTGGAACTTTGATACTGGGAGACATGTGAAAGAAATGTAATAATATAAATAGCAGTGCAGTTTATAATGTCAAAAAATGGAAAACAGGTCAAATGTCTAGTAAGGGGTATAAGCCTCGCTGTTGATGGAAAAGGAGGAAGGATATTATGACTATACGAAGATTTGATAGTTCTTTAATAATGTCTTCCATATCATCTAAGCAAAAATCCAAATTATTTAAAATCAAGAAATGTTAATATGGTTCACTGTGTTCCTTCTTTTTTCTTCAACTTTAAAATCAATTCACAAGTCTTTAGGGTACTGAGTATAGTCTCAACAACTGGCTATAAAAAATGCTTCGCTAAACTGAACCTCTAAATTTTGAAATGTCTACAATGGAGGAAATAATTTTTAAAGCATTTTCAAGACCAGCTTTTGAAATCAATTTGGCAGCCCGTAACTTTCATTTACTTTGACTTCATTTTGGAATTGACTTACATCATAAAGAGAATACAAGGGCCATGTGAAAAGCATGGTCAGTTTTTACAGTGATAACAAACAGGCTAATCCTGAAGAGGACTGCCTTTTCCTAACAGATGAGCCTACTTGCATAATTAATGAATATAACAGCTACCTAGGAAGTTGTTTATTCTCATCCATCAAATCATAATGGCATTTCTAATGAAGCCAGCAGAGTTATAAAGGACTTTTTAAAATGTAGCTTAGTTATCAACATATCTAAGAGGGCTCTTAAGAAAGCCTAACTTTGGGGACTGGGGATTTAGCTCAGTGGTTCAAGTGCTTACCTGGTAAGCACGAGGTTGTGAGTTCAATCCCGGTACCAAAAAAACCGCCTAATTTTAGCTAGGCATGATAGTACCTGAGTCATTTAGGAGGCTGACACAGGAGAATCGTAAATAATAAAGTCTGGCAATTTAGTGAGACTGTCTCAGAATAAAATACAAAGGGCTGGGAATATGGCTCAGTGGTAGAGTGCTTGATTAGCGTGTGAGGCTGTAGGTTTAAACTCTAGGATGGCACATATTCACAAAGTTTCTTTGAAAGTGTCTTCATTAGATGCATACCTGTAATCCTAGCTATGCAGGAGGCAGAGGCAGGGGTAAAATACAAAACCAATCTGGATAATTTAGGAAGAACCTGTCTTAAAACATGAAAAGAGCTTAGGACCATAATTTGATAGGCTGGCTCTGTATTAAATTCCTACTACTGAAATAAATAAGTAAGTAAATTTTAAAAAGATCCTCATACTGCGAGATTTATGTTCAGAATTTAAGCTGCAAGTTTAATGGCGACAACTGTGGAAGGTATAATGATGAAATCAGTCTCTCACCAAAAATGGGATTAAGTAATAGCAAAATGATTGATTTTTATCACTGAATAATGCTGCGGACCTCATAGGTGCTTGTTTGACATCTACACATGGGAATGTCAGGTATTTTAAACCTACCTTATCTAAGTAGGTTTCTCCATCCATAATCTGTTCCTCACCAGACTTTCACATCTCAATAAACTGTGTCTGTCTATATCCAGCTGCGCAAGACAAAAGCCATAGAATCAGTCCTTCCCAAGTTCCTTTATCCCTTGCTGCTGTTCATTTTTTTTTTTTTTTGGTTGTCATGAGCAAGCTATGCCATGAACATTGGTTTGACACACTTGTGTCTTTCCACAATGTCAGAATTTACTAAGCAACAGTAAATTCACAAACTATGTCACTTTCATCAGCCTTAGTTATTTGGCTGATTACTCTAGAGTTATGTTGATAGCCAATAGCCAATCACCTGGCAATCACAAGTTCTGTTATTCTGATATTAATTTCTAGTAACACTCAAGTCACACTTCAAAAAATAATATATAAGTTACAAGATGGCTAAGAAAGGGTTAACATGGGCTGTAGAATTCAAAGAGGCAGAACTAAAAGTGAAGGCAGAGAGTCCACACAGATGTGAGTAGTCATCATAGGTAGTAGCCAGATAAAATACAGACGAAGAAGAGCTTGTTGTTGGCATGGGGCTTGTGGAAAGCAGATCAGTTCAAAGCTCACATCTAGATGGTAGCATTGGAATGGGCCATGTCAAGCAAGGAAGTCAAGCTGAGCTGAGGCCTGGTGGCAGAGAGCTTGGGTTTCTAGTCTGTGTATCTTAGGTCTGATGAGATGGCAGGGTGGTATGTATGTTGCTACAGTGATACCCCAGTGTTTTATGGCCCAACTTTTATGTGATCTAAGTGAAAGGTTGCATTATTCATTGGTGTAGTATGTCCAACAAATTCAAAGGGCTGTTTTTCTCTGATACGCTTTTGATGTATCATGCTTATGATTCTGCTGTACAAAGGATGGTTATTTTTGATAAGTTTGGTGTGTCCAACATCTTATAATTATTTGCACAGACAAGTTATTAAGTCATTCCATCTCAGCTTTTGAACTTAAAATGAAGCAAACTACTGTTTTATAGTCAGTCAGGGCAAGGAATAGCTTGAAAGCTACTATTCCATATAAAATAGAGTAACTCACAGCAGGCTACAGCCTGGAAGCTGCCATTCAATACAACATGGAGTAATTTTTAGCAGGGCACAGCCTGTTTTGCTTAGTGGTACTGATCGCCAGTTGTACGACTAAGCCAGGACCTTCTGCTTGCTACATAAGTGCTCTATCACTGAACAACATCCTCAGCCCTCATTAAATTTTATTTTTTAGACAGAATCTTGCTAATCTTGCTAATCTTGCTAAGCTAGCCTCAAACTTATGAATTTCTGCTTCAAACTCCCAAATTCCTGAAACTACAGTTATGTACTACCACTCAAGGCTATCCTTTGCTTCTTAATACAATATATCATTCAGGAAATCTCCAGGAATTTGAAAGAACTCAAAGGATTCCTAGGAATGGAGTACAAAGGCTAGCCAAATTTCCCATTCCTATTCATGTTTTAAGCATTATAAAATAAAACCATACTTTAAAAATACTTTAAAAATATTTAACAATATTTAAATACTTTAAAAATATTTTAATAATCTGTTGCTTGATATTCTAAAGCACAGTGGTTTTCAAAAAGAATTTACAGCTAGGTGGAGTTTTAAATGTGTCAGGAAGTCAGAGGTTAAAAACTAAAGTAAGATAAATAGGGTAAAGGTACAGTTTCAAAAGTAATATGAGTGCCATAAACTGGGCGTGGTGGCATAAACCTGTAATCTCAGCTACTTGTGAACTTAGGGCAGGATCATCACAAGTTTGAGGCCAGCCTGGACAACTTAGCCAGATCCTGTGGGGAAAAAAAAGGAATTTTAGCCCAGAATTACCTGGGTTCTGTCCCCAGTAACCATACACACACACACACACACGTATGGATGCACACCCAGACACAGAGAAGCAAAATACAACCGAAATGTAAAATGCTACAAATAGCAAGAAATAGAATGGAAAAGCTTCTTGTTTAAATTGAGCAGTTTTCTGCAAACCAAATATTAAGCCCTGTTCATTATATAATGCTTTGATAAAATACTGCATACAGCTAGCCCCACATCTTTACATATATTAATCCCAGCTACTTGGAAGGCTGAAGCAGAAGGGTCAGAAGTTTGAGGCCTGTCTCAAAATAAAAGATAAATAGGGTTGGGAACATATCTTAGTGGTATAACGCTTATCTAGCTGATGTGAGCCACTGGGTTCAGTCTCCATTTGTGTGTGTGTGTGAACCCTCAGCCATACTAGGAAATTGGCTGCATATTCTTGAAGTCCTCTGACCTTCAGGAAGACTTTTAAAACTGGAAATATTTTCCATTTTCCCAATACAGACTTAAATCAGATCGTTACTTACAAAAAACATTTGCTCTAGGAATTGTTGCTATGTAGTCATCAGCTGGAGTAGGATAGCTGTATTTTGTTTGTATATTACTGTATTCATTCAACAGATGCTTTTTGGAGTATCTGTCTTGGTATTACATTCTTCTGGTTGCTAGAGATTAAAATAGTAAACATGAGTGCCATGATGAAAATAAATAGATACTTATAATACCATGAGGGAGGAAGGGAGGAAGGAAAAAAGGAAGGAAAGAAGCATAGCACCATAGCAGTAAAACAGGGCTGTGAAGTAGCAGCTTGAGAATGAACAAGCAGCCAGGTGCAATTTTGGCAATCAAAGGGAGATGGTAAATCAAGCTATTAATTAAAGCAAGTAGGCTGGGCCCACCCCTCGCCTGAGAACAGCCAGCAGGCCCTCGCCCACCCGGGATGCCTCCACTGCTGGGCTCGTCCTTCGCCTGAGAACCCTAACCCTAAGGCAGGCCCCAGCCCACTCGGGACGCCTCAGACCGCCTCTCTCCTGAGAACACCCGGCAGGCCCCGGCCTGCCTGGGACGCTTTGGACCGCTGCTGCGGGTCCGCCTCTTGGGAAACCCACCCGCTTCTGGACCTAGTCTGCAGTTGATCATTGGATCCAACCCCCTACCCCAGAACTTTGGACTACAGTGGATTACCATGCTGGCTGGATGGGAGATTCAGGAACCCCTCATGCAAACAGAAGACCTCAGCAGGCTCCAGTTAGTGTGGTGAGTTTACCCCTAAAATAGAGGTCTACAGTGGGTAAATAGGAGCAGAAGTGAAACTCCCTCCAACTGTAAGACCATGGTGAACCTGGCAAGAGAGTGAGTAATCCCCTTCTCCACACAAGAACATCAGATATGTTTAGGAGTGCACCAATAAGGCATCCCCCAACTTGGAGAAAATTAAAACAGCTTATGAGATCCTTAGTGACACAGTAGGACCTCAGCTGACACAAACACTATAGCCAGGGAGTTCTGGTGACCTGCAACAACCTGAAGACATAGCAACAGCTATGAACTAAGCTAGGAACTAAGAGCTGACCTACATCAATATTTCTAGGCTAGTTAGCCCAGAAAGAATATAAAATTCACCCAATGGGTCCTGTAGGAGAAATTCAGGTGACTGGATCACCTTTTTGTTGTGGTACTCAGCAATTGCACAAACATCAACTACACAGTAGGACCCTAAAATTGACACTATTGATAGTTGAGACTGTTGGAATTGAAAGACCAAATATTTACCCAAAAGGTGAAAATGACAAAATGAAAAGGCAAAATGCAATCTCAAACATCTAGTCCATCAGGAGCAAGTACAGATGACATTGAAATAGAGGACTTTAAAGTTGTACACCAGAAATCTCTGAAAAGATAGCATATGAAGTAAAGAAATAAATCCATGAGGCTATAGAGCAAATCAAATTAGAAACAATGACTATGTAAAGACAGAAATAACAACCTTAGTAAATGAGTTGCTCAACACAGAGAAGAAATAGATTAAAAAATACAGGAGCATGGGAAATTGATTGAAATTTTGAATGAACAATGCAGAAAACAAGCAGAATCCATGAAAAAAATTAAAAGAGATATCCAAGAAACAAAAAATTGTATTGAAAGCTGGCAAAACCGTTTAAATTAAGCTGAGGATAGAATTTCAGACCTTGAGGACAGGATCGCAGATAGTGATTACGAAAGGGTAGAATTTATAAAAATAACAAAGCAGCATGAAATGACAATCCAGCAGCTTCAAGATGATGCCAAGAGAAACAATATAAGACTAATAGGCATCAAGGAAGATGCAGGAGTCAATGCAAATGACATAACTAAACTATTCACTGAAGTAATAGCAGATAATTTCCCACACATGGGGAAAAAATCTGATATACAGATAAGTGAGGCATACACAATGCCAAACTGTTACAACCAACATAAATCTACACCCAGACATATAATAATTAAGGTGCCAGACATACAGCATAAAAACATAATACTAAAAGCTGTTAGGTAAAAGACACAACTCACCTATCAAGGAAAGCCTATAAGAATCACAGCAGACTTCTCAGCACAAACCTCAGGTTAAGAAGAGCTTGGAGTGAAGTATTTCAAGCCCTAAAAGAAAACAGCTTTCAACCCAGACTGATGTACCCAGCAAAGCTGTCTTTCAAATTTAATGGAGAAACAAGATACTTCCATGGCAAAGAACAACTGAAGAAATTCATGTCCACCAAACAAACCTTAGAAAGAGTACTAAAAATGACCACAATCTCCAGAACAACAACAGAAGGAAACCATCAGGATGGACAAGAAAATAAACAAGGGAGAAAAACAGGAAGCCAACAATAGGAACACAACATGGCAAAGTCAAGCCAGTACATGTCAGTGATATCCATAAATGTAAATGGGCTCAATTCACCTATTAAAAGAAACAGGTTGACAGAATGGATCAAGAAACAGGATCCCACAATATGCTATATGCAAGAAACACATCTGACTCAAAAAGAAACTCATAGATTAAAAAGTCAAAGGATATAAAACAGTATTCCATGCAACAGGGACCCCCCCAAGAAAGCAGGGGTAGCTATTCTGTTTGCAGACAAAGTGAACTTCAAACCTAAAATGATTAAAAGAGATAAAGAAGGCCACTATGTACTTGTAAGAGGAAAACTACAAGAGGAAGAACTAACAATTATAAATATATGCACCAAATACAGGAGCACCCAACTATGTAAGACAAATACTAATGGACATGAAAAACCAAATACACAGAAACACAGTTGTAATATGAGACCTTAACACCCCACTCTCACAAAGAGATAGATCAACTAGACAAAAAGTCAGCAAAGAAATAACTGAATCATACCTGTGAGCGAATGGACCTGGTGGATGTTTACAGAGTGTTCCTCCCGACCATAACAGAATATACATTCTTCTCATCTGCACATGGGACATTCTCCAAAATAGACCATATTTTAACTGATAAAGCATTTTTAACAAAATGCAAAGAAAGTGAAATTATCCCATGCATAATATCTGATCATAGTGCACTAAAATTGGAAATCATTGGCAAAAACCCCTGCAAAATCTGCGTACATACATGGAAATTAAATAACAACCTTCTGAACAACTAGTGGGTTACAGATGAAATTAAAGAAGAAATAAAACAATACCTACAATACAGTGAAAATGAAGATACAACATACTGTAACCTATGGGATGCAATAAAAGCAGTCCTAAGAGGGAAATATATAGCACTAAATAGTCACATCAAGAAAATGGAATGAACACAAATAAACAACCTAGTGCTACATCTCAAGTTTCTAGAAAAGGAAGAGCAAGTCAAACCCAAAGTTCATAGAAGAGAGGAAATTGTAAAGATTAGAGAAGAAATTAATGCAATTGAAACAAAAAATATACAAAGAATTAATGAATGAAAGATCTGTTTTTTTTAGAGAATATACAAAATTGATAAACCCCTGGCCAACCTTCTCAAGATAAGAAAGAAAAAACTCAAATCCATGCAATAAGGACTGAAAAGAAGAAAATTATTACAGATCTCATGGCAACTCAAAAGATCATGAACACCTACTTTGAAAATCTCTACTCACATAAAGTGGAAAACACAGAGAAAATGGACAGATTTCTAGGAACATATGAGCTACCAAAGCTCAATCAATAAGATTTAACAATTTTGAGTAACCCAATGTCAGCTACTGAAATTGAAAATGTGATTAAAAACTTATCAACAAATAAAAGCCCAGGTCCCGATGGATTCACAGCTGAATTCTATAAAAAATTTAGAGAAGATTTAACGCCAATCCTCCTTAAACTCTTCAATGAAATTGAAAGAGAAGCAGTCCTCCCTAGGTCATTCTTGGAGGCAAGTATCACTCTGATACCAAAACCAGAGAAAGACCCAATCAAAAAGGAGAACTATAGGCCAATCTCACTAATGAACACTGATGCAAAGATTCTCAATAAAATACTGGCAAATACAATGCAGCAAATCATCAAGAAGATTATACATCATGACCAAGTGGGGTTCTTTCCAAGAATGCAGTGATGGTTTAACATATGCAAATCAATAAATGTAATATACCACATCAACAGAGCCAAAAATAAAAATCACATGATCATCTCAATTAATGCAGAAAAAGCTTTCAATAAAGTCCAACACCTTTTCATGATAAAAAACCTACAGAAACTTGGAATAGACGGGATGTACCTCAATCTCATAAAGGCCATTTAGGACAAACCAACAGCCAACATTATACTAAATGGACAAAAACTAAAAGCCTTCACTCTAAAATCAGGAACAAGACAAGGATGTCCACTATCACCACTCCTGTTCAATATAGTTCTGGAAAGATTAGCCAGAGCAATCAGACAAGAGAAAGAAATAAAAGGAATAAAGATAGGAAAAAAGAAGTTAAATTATTATTTGCAGATGACATGATACTCTACACAGAAGACCCAAAAAACTCCATTAAAAGACTATAGAGGTAATAAATTCAGCAGCATAGCTGGATACAAAGTCAACACTCAAAAATCAATAGCATTCCCATAGACAAGCAAAAAGCTCCACGAGAGAGAAATTATGGAAATATCGCCTTTCATAATAGCATCTAAAAAAATGAAATACTTAGGAATCAACCTAACCAAGAATGTGAAAGACCTATATGCTGAAAACTATACTATTCTAAAAAAGGACATTGAAGAGGATATTAGGAAATGGAATGGTATTCCTTGCTGTTGGCTAGGAAGAACTAACATTGTGAAAATGGCCATACTCCCAAAACTGCTATACAGATTCAATGCAATCCCAAAGTACCATTAACATACCTTATAGATCTAGAAAAAATATTCCTAAAATTTATCTGGAAAAAGAAGTAACCTAGAATAGCAATGGTGATTCTGAGCAGCAAAGGCAAGACAGGAGACATCTCAATTCCTGACTTGAAACTATACTACAAAGCCGCAGCAATAAAATCAGCATGGTACTGGCAAAGAAATAGACCTGAGGATCAATGGAACAGATTAGAAGATGCAAACACTACTACAAAGACACCCAGTGACCTTATATTTCACAAAGGGGATAAACATGTTCACTGGAAAAAAGACAGCCTCTTTAATAAATGGTGTTGGAAAAATTGGCTTTCCACATGGTGAAGACTGAAACTAGATCCATGTCTATCACTATATACTAAACTAAAGTCAAAATGGATCAAGGATCTAAGTATTAAAACAGAAATACTAAAGCTGCTTGGAGACAGGGTAGGTAAAAATCTTGGGGACATAGGGGTCGGGAGAGAAATCATGAATAAAATGCAAACTGCACAGGAAATACTTCAAAGAATCAACAACTGGGATCTCATATTATAAAAAGTTTTGCACCTCTAAAGAAATCACCAACAAAGTGAAAAGAAAACCCACAGAGTGGGAAAGAATTTTAGCCAACAATCCCTCAGACAAAGGACTTATATTCAGAACATATAAGGAACTGAAAAACAGCAAGCCCCCCAAATTCAAAGACCCTCTCCAAAAATGGGCATCTGAGATGAACACACAGTTCTTAGATGAAGATCTACAAATGGCAAATAAATATATGAAGAAATGTTCACCATCACTGGTCATTCGAAAAATGCAAATTAAAACAACATTGAGATTTCATCTCACCCCAGAAAGAATGGCTGCCATCAAGAAAACAACTGATAACAAATATTGGTGAGGCTGCGGGGGGAAAAGGAACACTTCTCCACTGTTGGTGGGAGTGCAGACTGGTGCAACCACTATGGAAGTCAATATGGAGAATTCTCAGAAGACTAGGATTGGAAGCTCCATTCAACCCAGCCGTTCTCCTCCTGGGTTTTTTCCCAGAGAAACTGAAAGGTTCATATCAAAGTGATATATGTGCACCCATGTTCATAGCAGCACAATTTGTAATAGCTAAATCTTGGAAACAACCAAGATGCCCATCAGCTGCAGAATGGATGAAAAAGATGTGGTATTTTTATACAATGGAATATTACTCAGCTATAAAAAAGAATGATATTGAGGCCTTCGTAGGTAAATGAAGACAACTTGAGACTATCCTCATTAGTGAAATAAGTAAGAATTATATTTATAAATATCACATTGTGTCTCTAGTGTAAGCAGTAATAAGAACTGCAGGAGTAATAAAACCCAAAATGTGTAATTGCTGCTGTAAAAAAGAGAGGAAAAGAAAGTGCTCTAAAGGATATAACTGCATGTGTGTTTTAAGTGTGTAAGATAGATGACCATATTATTATTTCTGTTAGAATGTTGAGCAGAACTGTTAACAGTCTCATTGTTTGAATGTGTACTTTGTATGTTTTAACTTTGTAACTTGAACAACTATTTCCAATGATGACAGTATGTCACTTATCAAGTGGTGATTTCTTAGTATTTTTGTATTTGCTTTTGTTTTGTTGTGGTTGTTGTTCTTTCTTTTTTCTTTTTTTTTTCTTTCCCCTTTGGAATTCTGTATTGTTGCTACCCTCTTTCTGTTTTGTTTGGTTGTTTTTTTCTTCTTCTCTTTAAATAAAATAAAAGAAATAATATTTTAAGTAGTTTAGGAGCTTGGGTATGATGAATTATTATTACTGACAATCCTTTTGACTTCCTCTTTTGTGTACCTCAGACAAAAATGGAACACTAATAGGTCTTTGTAGTAGATGATGAGTTTCTCAGGGTATTTCTTCAGTTGTCAAAAGAGTTTTTTTTTCTCATTGTACACTTCATAGATGTGATCAACACAGTGGAAGATCATGTCATTTTCTCCTATAACCTTTTTCTTAAACCATTATGCAGTCCAGACTCATAATCACTCAAGAAGGCAGTCGTGGAGTCTGTGCAGATGAGTTTCCCATAAACACCATGCTGACAGTAATCATCCTGCACATACTTCAGGACTGTGCTAGCTTCACAAAGCAGCTGTTCACCTGGAAACAAGTGAAGAGTGACTTTATTCTCAGTCACTTACTTTTTCTTTATGTGAATTTCCATTGCCCTGGGAAGCAGAGGCATAGAAACATAGTGGCATCTGGTCAGCACTGTAAGCCAGGACTGTGCCCATCCCTAGAGCCTGTGGCTGCACCTCACTCCATCACTGATACCTCTGGCTCCACTGATGTTTTTTGTTTTGATTTTTAACTCTGTTTTGTTTTGTCCTGATGTGTTTGTTTTTTTCTGAGTGTATGGTTATTTTTGTTTTGTTTTTTTCTTTTTTCTCTCTCTTCTCTTTCATGACTTAGATCTCTAACCTTTCTTTTTACTTTCTTCTAGTCCTTTGCCTCCCTTTTGTCAAATAGCTCATTTGACCTTTTGATAGTCTCATATGAGTGAACATTGTTCCTTCTCTTTTTAGCTTACTTCAATACTCCATGGCTTTTGCTTCTAATGCTTTCCTCTGTGGTCCTACAGTTACCCAAAACTTTGCCCTCTAGCCTTGCTCCTACTATATTTAACCTCATTTATTTCTCCATCCTACCCTGTATCTCTCTTAACACCCCACCTCCCAACAAGGTAACATTGCTTAACTAAGTGGAAAATTAGTGCATACAAGTCCCTGGTATGAGTTGGATTTTATTATGTAACCATAGAGCTTGCTTGTGTATATAGAGGTATCAGGCTAATAGTTACCACAATTAGTCAATAGCAAGACTGTGCTTGAGTCTATTTTTATGGCTAACTATGCTACATTAACCAGGATGTCATACCTGTTATAGTAAATTTTTCTTTACTGTATGACAACACTTCAATTGTAAGGGGTGATGGGCCCTGAGTCACATAACAACTTCACATATTTAGAATATATTTGGAAGGTGGGTTCTTGGGATACACATAAAGACTGAGAACCACCTACATCTAGAAGACATCCCAGGAAACAGACATTTCCTGGGAAGCCTTGGTGCCAGGGATAAAGCTATCTAACATAAGAAATCTACAAGCATCAACACAGAAAACAAAAGAAAGTGGAAAATAATATATGACAAGATAAAGACAAAATGTGACCCCAAATATCCATCCCACCCAGGACAAGTCCAGAGCACAAAGGAAATCAAAAGCTGACGTTTGGAACTTTCTGAAATAATAGCAGCAGAAGTGAAAAAAACAAATGGAAGAGGCCACAGAAAACATAATCTCTAAGGTACAAAAAGAAATGATAATCAAAATGAAAGACACTAAAGTAGACACAGATAGTAAAATAGATAAGCTCAGGAAAATGATGGAAACCATGAATGCCCAACATAGAAAAGAAATGGAATCAATGACACAGCTCCCAACAAAAATCTAGGAGATTAAAAACTCCACTGAAAGCATACACAGCAGATTTCAGGAATGCAAGGATAGATATCAGATATAGAAGACAGGATTCCAACTAGCAGCCAAGAAAAGAAAGATGTCTTAAAAATAGCAAGAGACCAGGAAAAACCAATCCAACAGCTACAAGATGTAGCCAAGAACAATGGCATAAGGTGTATTTGAGTCACTGAGAAACCAGGAGACTACACAAAGATCATTAAAAACCTCTTCACAGAAATAATGGCAGAAAACTTTCCAAACATGGATAATTTGACATACAAGTTAATGAAGCATATAAAACTCCAAATAGCCATGACCAAAATAAATATACACCATGGAATATAGTAATCAAGATTCCAGAAATTCAGCACAAAAACAAAATATTAAAAGCAGCTACACAAAAGAAACAAGTCACCTATAAAGTAGAGCCCATCAGGAGCACAGCAGACTTCTCAACACAAACCCTCAAATCAAGGAAAACTTGGAGTCAGGTATTTTAAGCCCAAAAAGAAAACAATCTTCAACTCAGATTGGTGTACCCTGAAAAACTATCTTTCAAAATCAATGAAGAAATAAGATACTTCCATGACAAAGAACAACTGAAGAAATTCATGACCACAAACCCAGCTCTACAGAATGCTTTTCAGAATAAATTAGAAAGAGAAAATGCAGACCACAAACATGAGAACACCAGTAGAAAGAAGCTAACAGGCAGGGCAAACAATTGGACAGAAGTGATAGGGAACTAACAATGGGAAAATAACATGGAAAAGATAAGTCTATACATATAAGTCATAACCATCAGTGTAAATGATCTCAAGTAATCAGTCAAAAGAGACAAACTGGAAGAATGGATCAAGAAACAAGGTCCAAAAGTAAGCTGCATTCAAGACACAAATATAATGCCAAAGGAAATTCATAGACCAAAAGTCAAAGGATAGAAAACAATGCTCCATGCCACAGGATCCCAGAAAAAAGCAGGGGTAGCTATTCTATTTGTAGACAATGTAAACTTTAAGCCAAAACTGATCAAAAGAGACAAAGAAGGTCACTACATACTTGTTAAGGGAAAACTACAAGAAGAGAAAACAAACATAAATATATATGCACCAAATACCAGTGCACTCAAGTACATAAAACAAATATAAACATATAAAAAATGAAATAAGCACCAACACAGTTGTAGTGAGGGACCTTAATACCCCACTCTCACAATTAGATCAACTAGACAAAAAATCAACAAGGAAATATCAGAATTCTGCCAAGCCTATGAACAAATGGACTTGGTGGCTGTCTACAGAGTGTTCCACCCCAAAACGTCAGAATACACAGATGTTCTCCAAAATAGAGTACATGTTACCCTACCAAACATGCTTAAGTAAATGTATAGGAATTTAAATAATCCTATGAATATTCTGATCATAGGGCAATGAAACTGGATATCAGTGACAAAAGAAATCACAAAAACTACATAAACACATCAAAATTAAACAACATCCTTCTGAAAAACTGATGGGTCACTGAGGAAATTAAAGATGAAGTAAATAATAATACTGATACAACATACCAGAACTTATGGGATGCAATGAAAACAGTCCTATAAAGGAAATTTTTAGCAATGAACTCTTGTGTCAGGAAAACAGAATGAGCTCAAATAACCTAATTTTGAACTGCAAACTTCTAGAAAAAGAAGAACAAATCAAGCTGAAAGCTTGTACAAGGGAGGAAATTAAAAGATAAGAGCAGAAATTAATGCAACTGAGACTAAGAAAACAATAAAAGAATCAATGAATTGAAAAGTTGGTTCTTTGAAAGAATTAATAAAATTGACAAACTATTAGCCAACCTCATCAAAAAGAAAGAAAAACTCAACTTCAAGCAATTAAGAATGAAAACGGGAAAATCACAATAGATCCTAGAGAAATCCAGAAGATAATCAATACCTACTTTAAGAGCCTGTATTCTAATAAGATGGAAAGCACAGAAGAAATAGACAGATTCCTAGACACATTCAAATTGCAAAAATTAAATCACAAAGATAAAAAAATTCTAAATAACCTGATACCAACCAATGAATTTGAAATGTAATTAAAAACTTACCAACAAAGAAAGGCCCAGGTCCTGATGGATTTAGTGTTGAATTCTACAAGAAATTTAGAGAAGAACTAATGCCACTAATGTTGAAACTGCTTAAGAAAATTGAAAGAGAAGTGGTACTTCCCAAATCATTCCAGGAAGCAAGTATTACCCTGATTCCAAAACTAGAGAAGAACTCAACCCCAAAAGAAAACTACAGGCCAGTCTCCCTAATGAACATAGATGCAAAAGTTCTCAGTGAGATACTGGCTAACAGAATGCAGCAAATCATCAAGAAGATTATACACCATGACCAAGTAGGATTCATTCAAAGGATGCAGAAATGCTTCCACATATGCAAATTGATAAATGTATCAGAGCAAAAGACAAAAACCACATGATCAACTGAATTGATGCAAAAAAATAATTTGACAAGGTCTGACACCCATTCATGATAAAAACCATACAGACAAGTGGAATGCATGGCCTTTATCTCTATCTGACAAATACCATCTGTGACAAACCAACAGCCAACATTGTACTAAATGGACAAAAACTAAATGGAAAGCTTTCACTCTAAAATCAGGAACAAGATCATTCTAAAATCAGGAACAAGAATGCCCACTGTCACAACTCTTATTCAATATAATTCTGAAAATAGAGCAATTAGACAAGAGAAAGAAATAAAAGGGTAAAGATAGGAAAGGAAGAATTTAAATTACCATTATTTGCAGATGACATGATACTCTACATAGAAGACCCCAAACACTTCACCAAAAAACTTGTAAATTTAATAACCCAATTTAGTAGTATAGCTGGATACAAAGTGAACACTGAAAAATCAATAGCATTCCCATACACAAGCAACAAACTCACAGAGAGAGAAATTAGAGAAACAACACCCTTTACAGTAGCATCCAAAAATTTGAAATACTTAGGAATGAATCTAACAAAGGAAGTAAAAGATCTATAGATTGAAAGTTAAGGGCTAGGGATTTAGCTCAGTGGCATAAGCACTTGCCTGGCAAGAGCGAAGTCATGAGTTCCATCCCTGGTCCCAAAAACAACAACAACAACAACAAGAACGTTAAGTAGTCTGAAAAAGGAGATTATAGAGGATATCAGAAAATGCAGATGTACCTTGCTCATGGATAGGAAAACCAATGTAGTGAGAATGACCATACTCCCCAGATTGTTACACATATTTAATGCATTTCCCATAAAAATACCATTAGCATACTTCACATTACTAGAGAAAACATTCCTAAAATTCATTTGGAAAGAGAAGACACCTAGAAGAGCAAAAGCAATTCTGAGCAACAAAGGCAAAACAGGAAGTGTCACAATCCCTGACTTATAATTATACTATAAAGCTACTGTGATAAAATTAGGTGGTATTGACAAAATAATAGACCTCAGGATCAGTAGAACAGAATAGAAGATGCAGACCAATTCCAAACACACCCAGCCACCTTATCTTTGGGATGGGGGCTGAACATGTTCACTGGAAGAAAGACAGCCTCTTTAACAAATGATTCTGGAAAAACTGGCTTTCCACATGCTGAATACTAAAACTAGACTCGTATCTATCACCTTGCACTAAACTAAAGTCAAGATAGGTTAAATATCTAAATATTAAAGCAGAAACATTAAATCTACTAGAAGAGAAAGTAAGTAGAAATCTTGAAGACTTGTTGTAGTCAGAGACTTCATGAACAAAACCCAGATTGCATGGGAAATACTACAAGGAATCAACAAATGAGATTTCATCTTATTAAAAAGTTTTTGTACAACAAAAGAAATCACCAACAGAGTGAATAGACAACACACAGAGTGGAAAAAAATTTTAGCCAACTGTCCCTTGACAAAGAACTTATATCTAGAACATATAAAGAATTGAAAAAAAATCAATCCCCCAAAATTCAAAGACTCAACCCAATAATGGACATCTGAGATGAATAGACACTTCTCAGATGGAGAAACATAAATGGCAAGTAAATATGTAAAATATATTCAGCTTCATTGGTCATCTGAGATGCAAATTAAAGCAATGAATTTTCATCTCACTCCAGAAAAAATGACTATCATCAAGAAATAAATCAATAACAAATGCTGGTGGGCTGTGGGGGAAAAGGAACTGTTCTCCAGTGTTGGTGGAAATCGGTGCGGAGAGCCCTCAGAAAACTAGATTAGTAGTTCCATTTGATCCAGCTATTCCCCTTCAGGGTGTCTTCTCAGAAGTAAAAACATCATACCACAGCGATGTATGTATACCCATGTTTATAACAGCACAATTTATACTCGCTAAGTCTTGGAAACAACCCAAATGCCCATCAACCAAGTAATGGCTAAAAACGATGTGATATTTCTCTACAATGGAATACTCAACTATAAAGAAGGATCAGCTTAAGAATTTTATAGGTAAATTGATGCAACTTGAGACCTTATTCATAAGTGAAATAAACAGATGCACATGCATAAACATTGTATTGTCTCCCTAATTTGAGAAGCTGAACAATTTAGATACAAAATGTACAATAGATATTGTGAAATGGGAAGAAACTGTTCAGAAGGAAACAGAAACTGATGGGAGAAAGGAGAAAGGAAGGGAAAAGGAAAAACATACATAGTTAAGATAATTATACTACTAGTTTCTCTTAGTTCATTGAAAAGAAAGATTTGTGCTAATATTGTTTGCACAATATTTCATGCTTATATCTTATACTCTGAGTAACCACCTTGATGATAACTATATGCAACGTATTATTGTTACTCTATCACCTTGTTTTGAAAGTTTTTTTATTTTAAAAAACCAAATTAATAAAAAAATCTTACTAAAGCAAAAAAAGCAGATGACTTATAACAGTAGGAATTTTGGCTGGTCTTGAATTTTTATTGGGAAAAATCTATCAAAAATTAATATTCAAGCTCAGAATGATAGCGAGGTTAGTGCAGGTAAGCATTGAATAATGTGTGGAAATTCAGGGCTCTTACTATTCTCTCGCCAAATCTATATGTGTTCACTTGAAATGTGCCCATTCTGTGCATAAGCAAGTGGATGTAGTCCAGTGATGTAGAAGCCTGTTGGAAGAATGTTAATGTCCAGGTTTCTTTGGAAAGTGATCATTAAACCAGCCCTGAATGCTGGTGTATCCTTGTAATTTTAGCACTTGAGAGAATGAGGCAGGAGAATTATGAGTTTGGGGCCAGACTGGACTACACAGTGAGTTCAAACCTGATCTTGACCTTAGAGAACCTGCTTAAGGTCCCAACCTCCTAAAACAAGTTATAGCAAAGGCTTAAATAAAAGAGACAATGTAATATGGTTTTGTGGAGAGTCCAGAAGGTCAGAACTCTGGGAGCCAAGACCAAGACTTTTCTGGAGCACCCATATTTATTGGGTTTTCAAACAAAGGAAAGCTGAGGTAAAGGCGGGAAACTGAGCAGGACCTTAGAATGTTTTGATCAAAGACTTTTCTAAGCAGTAAATGTTGCCAGTTAACAGAACTGTCTCTAAGGTTGACATTAACAGCAGGAGTCAAGTGGTTACAGCTGCAGTCTTAAGAGTTAAAGGGAGAACCAAGTGTCCTCAGCTGCAGCTTTATCTTGCCCTCCAGGGTGTCACAGTGTCACGGTCAATACAGGCCTCTGGTGTGACCACTGGCATAGAGAGTTGCACTTAACTGCATGCCAGCCACCTCTTTTTAATCAAGTTGCCTAAGCCTAGGACAGACTCATAGGTAAATATAGAAAGCCAACTGATTAATTCTAAATCTTGCTCAGAGCCACTTCATAGTGGTCTCTGTTGCTGGACTACATGAGACCGTATTTCAAAACACGAAACAGAACAGAACAAAAACTAAAAAGGTGGTGTATAAGGCCCTTTTTGAAAAATTTAAAAGATTCAAAGGAACAATATCCATTTAGAAAAATTAGATGTCCTTTTAAGTATGAAGGTGAAGAGCAAATGATTTTTAAATGCCATTTGGATTTTTAGAAGGGAATCTGGGGAGTTCCTCTAAGCTGTGGTTTCTGTGTAGAGCAAGGAGAAGGGACTGAAGGTTACTCTTGATAAGACTGTTTACATTGCTGATCTGCTAGAAGTTGTATGGCAAGTGCATAGAACTGATCAGGTGATGCTGGTCTTGGTGACTGATGTGGCACAAAAGCCAGGAAGCAAATAGACATAAGGGGGAGGGATTATAGAGGGGGAGAGAGAGAGAGAGAGAGAGAGACCCTGCATAAGCCCCAGCCATGGACTGACACCTCCAGGTTCTGCTGATGGTTAGAAATTGTGAGCGGACCCTTCTGGATAAGACAGAAACCATGAGTATCTAAACAATATTACCTACATAAATTGTTTTTATTGAAGATATAACAGGACAAAGGTTGAACACCCAACCACCTTGGGATGACATCCTCATATAGGTGAAAGCTAGAATAAGCTTGTTTGGTGGTTTGGTTGGATCAGCACTATGAGGTCTGGAAGTTGAGATCAGATCCAACTGAATGGCACTGTTTTTACACTGTTCTGTCCTAGGGTATCCTACACTTTTTTACATATTGTATTTTTCTAATTTTAATAATGGAACTTTATTTCATAAAGTTTTATAGACATTAAATATTTAGAAAAATATATTAAGAAAATAAAAATTGTCAGAAATTTTGCCTACAATCTTAATTTTTTTTTTTTTTACAGAATATTATCTTGGTAAATTGGATTTTTTTTTGTGCCAAGAATCGAACTCATGACCTCGCATTTGCCAAGCAGGCACTTATGCCACTGAGCCAAACCCCCAGCCTACCGAATTTTATCTTATAGCCTCCTGGTTTTTGTTTTTGGTCTCCTAGTGACTTTGGGGCAATTTTATAATCTTCACCTTTTGATGAGGATACTGACTTTTGGGAGTGTCCTGCCTTCCTTGATGGTATAGGTGTTTCTCTTGGGACACAGCCCCTGCTGTTCTCTTTAATTTGATACAAAATCTTTTTTTTTTTTTAAATTGGTACCGGGGATCGAACTCACAACCTCACACTTGCAAGGCAGGTGCTTATGCCGCTGAGCTAAATCCCCAGCCAAAAGGAAAGCTTTTTTTTTTTTAAAAA
>PVJX010025452.1:0-26929 GCA_004027295.1 Dolichotis patagonum | reverse complement strand
AAGAGTACTAGAGGTAATAAATTCAGCAGTGTGGCTGGCTACAAAGTCAACATGCAAAAATCAATAGCATTCCTGCACACAATCGAGAAACTCACCAAGAGAGAATCTAAGGAAATATCACCCTTCACAATAACATCTAAAAAATGAAATACTTAGGAATCAATCTAACTAAAAATGTAGAAGACCTATGTACTGAAAATTATACTATGGTAAAAAAGGAGATTGAAGAAGATATGAGAAAATGGAAAGATATTCCTTGCTCTTGGCTAGGAAGAACCAACTTTGTGAAAATGGCCATACTCACAAAACTATTATACAGACTTAATGCAAACCCAATCAAAATACCATTGACATACCTCACAGAGCTAGAGAAAACACTCCTAAAATTCATTTGGAAACAGAAGAAACCCCGAATAGCAAAAGCAATTCTGGGCAATAAAGGCAAGGCAGGAGGCATCTCAATTCCTGACTTGAAACTGTACTACAAAGCCACAGTTATAAAATCAGCATGGTACTGGCAAAGAAATAGACCTGAGGATCAATGGAACAGATTAGAAGATTCAAGTATAGGTACAAAGACACTCAGCCACCTGATATTTGACAAAAGGGCTAAACATGTTCACTGGCGGAAGTGACTGGAGGAACACAGGAGGAAGTGTTCACTGGAAGAAGTCTCTTTAATAAATGGTGTTGGAAAAATTGGCTTTCCACATACCGAACACTGAAGCTTGATCCATGCCTATCACCATGCACAAAACTAAAGTCTAAATGGGTCAAAGACCTAAACATTAAAACAGAAATACTTAAATCTACTAGAACATAAGTTAGGTAGAAATCTTGCAGACATAGGTGTAGGCAAAACATTCATGAACAAAATGCAAACTGCACTGGAAATGCTTCAGAGAATCAACAACTGGGATCTCATACTTTTGAGAAGTTTCTGTACTTCAAATAAGTCACTTGCAGAGTGTAAAGAAAACCCACAGAATGGGAAAAATTTCTAGCCAGCAACCCCTCAGATAAAGGACTTATATCAAGAACATATAAATAATTGAAAAACATCAACCCCTCCAAATTCAAAGACCCTCTCCAAAAATGGGCAGCTGAGATGTACACATAGTTTTCAGATGAAGATATACAAATGGCAAACAAACACATGACGAAATGTTCACCATCATTGGTCATTCGAGAAATGCAAATTAAACACAGGAAAGAATAGCTGCCATCAAGAAATCAACTGGTAATAACTGTTGGTGAGGCTACAGGGAAAAAGGAACACTGCTTCCCTGTTGCTGAGCATGCAGACTGGTGCAACCACTATGGAAATCAGTATGGAGAATTCTCAGAAGACTAGGATTGGAAGCTCCATTCAATCCAGCTATTCCCCTCCTGGGTATTTTCCCAGAAAAACTGAAAAGTTCATATCACAGCGATATATGTGCACCCATGTTCATAGCAGCACAATTTGTAATAGCTAAATCTTGGAAACAATAAAGATGCTCATCAACTGCAGAGTGGATGAAAAAGATGCAGTGTTTTTACACAATGGAATATTACTCAGCTATAAAAAATGATGATCTTGAGGCCTTCATAGGGAAATGGAGACAACTTGAGACTATCCTCATTAGTGAAATAAATAAGAATCATATTTATAAACATCACATTCTTTCTCTAGTGTAAAAAGTGATAAGAACTGTAGGAGTAATAAAACTCAAAATGTGTAATTGCTACTGTAAAAAAGAGGAAATGAAAGTGTTCTAAAGGGTATAACTACAGGTATGTTTAAGTGTGGAAGATAGATGACCATATTACTGTTTTTGTTAGATTGTTGATCAGAACTTTTAACAGTCTCACTGTTTGAATGTCTACTTTGTATGCTTTAATTTTGTAACTTGAACAACTATTTCCAATGATGAGAGTATGTAACATATCAAGTGGTTATTTCTTAGTGTTTTTGTTTTTATTGATGTTGTTGTTATGGTTTTGAACTTTTTGTTTGTTTGCTTTTGTTTTTTTATTTTTTTTCTTTTGGAATTCTGTATTGTTGCTACCATTTTTCTGTTTTGTCTGGTTGGGTTTTTTTCCTCTTTAAATAAAATTTTTAAAAAACTGCAGATACAAAATATTTACTGTTACAAATCTTCTGGAATGGACAGAAGATGAAAAGTGGTTTCACAACACTAGGAACCACAGCCCTCATAATGGAAAGCCAAAATTACCAGATACTAATCAAAAAATGGATTGTGATCTAGCACACTTAACAAAATGTTCATCACCATCTCTAAACTCCCTGGCAGAGTTGGTACTTCAGAACCAGCAAGGTCTAGACCCCCTATTCTTAAAACAGGGGGTTCTATGCCTAGCCTTTGGTAAATCTGGCTGTTTTTAAATATAAAAATGTGTTCTCCACCACCCCATGGCTGACCAGCTTACTGTCAACTCTGGCAGAACTCCTGATTTTGCTCCTACTGGGCATTACTATTGGCCCCTGCATGATAAACTGCTTAATGCACTTAATACTGAGTAAAATCTATTAAATTAATGGTTATATGTTCCCAATATGAGGAACTGCAAAATAAAAGATGACTTTTAAATAGATGAGAGGAATCAAGCATTTGATTCATGCACTAAAACCAGTGGGGAATGTTGTGGCTTCGCATAACTGATGTCATCTTGAGCCTTTCATTTAACTAGTGCCCTGTATTTGACTCAGAAAAATGGAAAATTACTCAGGGTAAAAATCTCATGAGAAGCAGAATGAACTGTACTTATAGGAGAAAAACTAAGCTGCTCAACCAAAGAAGCAGGATACAGGTGTCAACTGAAAGTTAATGGAAGATTTGAATCAAATTGTTTCCAATAGGATGTCTTCTGTAATTCTGTCTTTTAAAAACTCTGTAACTTTCCAGTTCCAGGCCACTTGTTTGGACCCTGAAACAGGGGGCTCTGTATACAAGTGGTCCTGAGCTCAGTTAATTAAATTCCAAATTTATCAATTTGGCTGCTTGGATTCCTTATTGTTGCTCATGAACCCATCTCATTTTCCAAGACTCATCTTCATCACCTATGAAAAAACAGATGGGAGTTTCTGGGAAGCTACTGGGACACTGGACTGGGTCCAGCAGATTGCAGGGCCTCAGTCAACCACCTTAACTGGCCTGGTTTTAGTCCAGGGGGCAGGAATATTGCACAAGGACTCTGGGATCAATTGGGCTGTCCTGGGGACAGTTTGAGACCAGCACTGCCAGCTTCTGAGTTCATATCCACACCCCTAGGACAGGGGATTGTGCCCTGGGGCTCTGCCGGCCCCAGTTCTCCATGCCCAATGTCTGCATCTCAATTAAGAGAACCAAGAATCTGCGGAGGTGCAGAGTTTGCCCCAGGTGAGTTCTGGTGACCTGGGGAAAGTTGGAGACCTATGCTCCATCATTTGAATTTCTGGGGAGTTACAGGGACACTGGACTGGGTCCAGCAGATTGCAGGGCCTCAGTCAACCATGCTCAGCAGTCTTGTTTCACTCTAGGAGGCACGAACCTTGCATGAGGACTCTGGGCTCAATTGGGCTGGCCTGGGGACAGCTTGAGATCAGTGCTTCCAGTGGTTGAGTTCATATCCACATGCCTAGGACAGGGGGTTGTGCCCCAGGAGATTCTCTGACACCAGTTCTCCACATGCTGCTTCTGCCTCTCAATTTAGGGAGACAAGTACCTGCAGAGGAGCTGAGACTGCTACAGTAGCTGAGGGTGCAGTAGGAGATTTGCAACACACCCAGAGGAAGCTTTGGAACATCACTCAAACCAAGGAAATAAAGAAAAATGACAAAAGGAAAGACCAAAAGTCAGGCTCAAATCACCAGCCCATCCTAAGAAAGCCTGGGAGCCATGTACATAGAAGAAAATAGAAGCAACACACCTGAAACAACTGAAATGATATAAACTGAAATAAAGAACAACTAGAGGAAGCTATGCAGACATTCACATTAGAAATAATTGCCCAGGTAAAAGAAGAAATGATAAAAGTAGTGAAAGAAATAGTGAACACATCTAGTGAAGACACAGCTAAAAAATTAGAGGAACAAAGCAAACAGATAGAATCCCTGAATGAACACTATAAGAAACAAGCAGAATGCATAAAGCAGATTCAAAGAGATATACAAGAAATCAAAAATTCTATTAAAAGCTGTAAAAACTGCCTCAATGAAAGTGAAGATAGAATTTCAGACCTCGAAGATAAGATCACAGCTAGTGAACAGGAAAGGAAAACTCTTTTCAAAATAACAAAGAATCAGGAAATAACAATTCAACACCTGCAAGATGATGCAAAGAAAAATAACATAACATTAATAGGGATAAACAAAAAAGAAGGGGCTAGCCAAAATGATATCAAGAGGATGTTTACAGAAGTAATAGCTGAAAACGTCCAAATATGAGAATTAAAACTGACATTTGGATTAGTGAAGCATATAGAACTCCAAATAGACATAACCAAAATAAAACTACATACAGACACTTAATAATCACCATCCCAGAAATCCAACATAAGAACAGAAAGCTAAAAGCTGTTAGAGAGAAAAGAGAGATCACCTATAAAGGAAAACCTATCAGAATCACAGCATACTTCTCAACACAAACAATGAAGTCAAGAAGAGCATGGAGTGAAGTATTTCAGATCCTAAAGGAAACCACTTCCAACCCAGACTGACATACCCTGCAAAACTGTCCTTCAAAATGGATGGAGAAATAAGATACTTCCATGACAAAGAACAGCTGAAGAACTTCATGAACACCAAACCAACCCTACAAAGAATACTGAAAGACAATCTAGATACACACAGGATAAAACCACCAAGCAAGGCAGACAAGTAAATAGAATGGAAAGCTAAAGATACAACAGCAGAAAGAAAACCTGTCAACAACAAACCAATATATAACAGTTATAATCATTACTGTAAATGACTTCAACTCACCAATCAAAAGAAACAGACTAGCAGAATGGATCAAGAAACAACATCCCACCATATGCTGTCTACAAGAAACCCATCTTACCCAAAAGGAAACCCATAGACTGAAAGTCAAAGGATGGAAAACAATACTTCACACAGCAGGAAACCAAAAAAAAGTGGGCATAGCAATTCTGTTTGCAGACAATGTGAACTGCAAACCAAGAATGAACCAAAGAGATAAAGAAGGTCACTTCATACTAGTTAGAGGAAAACTTAAGGAGTAAGAGATAACAATTATAAATATATATGCACCGAATTCCAGAGCACCCAGCTAACAAAGCAAATATTAACAGAAATGAAAAGTCAAATAAGCAATAACACAATTATAACAGGAGATTTTAACGCGACATTGACATACAGGGACAGATCAACTAGACAGAAAATCAGCAAAGAAATAACAAAACTGAATCACACCTGTGAACAAATGGACTTGATAGATGTATATAGAGTTTTCCATCTAACAATATCAGAATATACATTATTCTCAGGAGTACATGGGACATTCACTAAAATAGACCATATACTAGACCACAGAACATATTTAAATAAATTCAAAAGAACTGAAATTATCCCATGCATGTTATAGGATCATAGTGCCATGAAATTGGAAATTAACGATGAAAGCAACTGCAAAAACCTCACAAACACATGGGGACTGAGTAATACACTCTTGAGCAATCAGTGGGTCACAGAGGAAATTAAAGAAGAAATTAAACAATATCTACAAGCAAATGAAAATATAAACACAACTTACTGGAATTTGTGGGATGCAATGAAAGTAGTCCTCAGAGTAAAATTTATTGCACTTAGTTCCGACATCAGGAAGACAGAATGAACACAAATAAACAACCTGATGCTACAACTCAAACATCTAGAAAAAGAAAAGCAAGCCAAGCCCAAAGCCAAAAGAAGGGAGGAAATTATATAGATCAGAGCAGAAATTAATGCAATAGAGACTAAGAAAACAGTACAAAGGATCAATAAATCAAATAGTTGGTTCTTTGAAAGGATAAATAAAATTGATAAGCCCCTGGCCAACCTTATTAAAAAAAGGAAAGAAGAAACTCAAAGTCATGCAATAAGGAATGAAAAAGGTGAAATTACTCCAGACTCAGTGGAAATACAGAAGATCATCAACACCTATTTTGAAAACCTCTACTCGCATAGGTTTGATGAAACTGAAAAAATAAACAGATTCCTAGATACCTATGAAATACCAAAGCTGGACCAGAATGATGTAAAACTGTTGAATAACCCAATTTCTATTACTGAAATTGAAAATGTAATTAAGGTCTTGCCAACAAAGAAGAGCCCAGGTCCAAATGGATTCACTGCAGAATTCTACAAGATATACAAAGAAGTATTAATTCAGACACTGCTCAAACTCTTCAATGAAATTGAAAGGGAAGTAATTCTTCCTAAGTCATTCCTGGAAGCAAATATTACTCTAGTACCAGAACCTGAGAAAGACCCAACTAAAAAAGAGAACTATAGGCCAATCTCCCTAATCAACATAGATGCAAAAATTCTCAATAAAATATTGGCAAACAGGATACAGCAAATCATCAAGAAGATTATTCACCCCGATGAGGTGGGATTCATTCCAGGAATGCAGGGATGGTTAAACATACATAAATCAATAAATGTAATCCACCATATTAATAGAGCCAAAAGTAAGAACCACATGATCATCTCTATAGATGCAGAAAAAGCTTTTGATAAGATCCAACACTCATTCATGATAAGAACATTACAGAGAATTGGAATAGATGGTCTTTACCTCAATATGATAAAGGCCATCTATGACAAAGCTACAGTCAGTATCATATTAAATGGCCAAAAACTGAAAGCCTTTACCTTAAAATCAGGTACAAGACAAGATGTCCCCTATCACCACTCCTATTCAACATAGTACTGGAAATACTGGCCAGAGCAAGTAGACAAGAGAGAGAAATAAAAGGAGTAAAGATAGGAAAAGAGGACATTAAATTATCATTATTTCCAGATGACATGATACTTTACATAGAAGACCCCCCAAAATGCCATTGAAAGACTCGTAGATATAATAAATAAATTCAGCAAGGTAGATGGATACAAAGTCAATACTCAAAAATCAATAGCATTCCCATACACTAACAATAAAAATACTGAGAAGTAAGAGAAGCCACACCCTTCACATTAGTGTCCAAAAAAATGAAATACTTAGGAATTAATCTCACAAAAGTAGTAAAAGAGCTATACAAGGAAAATTATAATACCCTGAAAAAGGAAATCGAAGAGGACCTCAGAAAATGGAAACACATCCCCGGTTCATGGATAGGAAGAACAAACATTGTGAAAATAGCCATTCTCCCAAAATTACTATACAGATTCAATGCAATCCCAATCAAAATACCACTGACATACCTCATAGATCTAGAGAAATCACTCCTAAAATTCATCTAGAAACAGAAGAGACCTAGAATAGCAAACGCAATTCTAAGCAACAAAGGCAAGGCAGGAGGCATCAAAATCCCTGACATGAAATTATACTACAAAGCTACAGTAATAAAGTCAACATGGTACTGGAATAAAAACAGACCTGAAGATCAATGGAATAGATTGGAAGATACAACCACAACCACAAACCCACTCAACCACCTTATCTTTGATAAAGGGGCCAAACATGTTCGCTGGAAGAATGACAGTCTTTTCAACAAATGGTGTTGGAAAAATTGGCTGTCCATATGCAGAAGACTAAAACTAGACCCATGCCTATCACCATGTACTAAACTAAAATCTAAATGGATCAAAGATCTCAATCTTTAAACAGAAACACTAAATCTGTTGGAAGACAAAGTAGGTAAAAACCTTGAAGATATAGGGGTAGGTAGAGAATTCATGAAGAAGAATCAAACTGCATGGGAAATACTCCCCAGAATCAATAACTGGGACCATATCTTATTAAAGAGTTTCTGCATGTCAAAAGAGATTTCCAGCAGAGTGAAAAGAAAACCCACAAATTGGGAAAAATTCTTAATGGATTCTCCCTCAGACAAAGGACTTCTGTCTAGAACTTATAAAGAACTAAAAAAAAAATCAGACCCTCAGAATTCAAAAACCCAGTCAAAAGATGGGCATCTGAAATGAATACACAATTCTCAGTTGAAGAAACACAAATGGCAAATAAATACATGAAAAAATGTTCAACATCATTAGTCTTTAGAGAAATGCAAATTAAAACTACACTGAGATTCCTACTCACCCCAGAAAGAATGGCCAGGGTAAAATATCTACCAACAACAAGTGCTGGAGAGGCTGTGGGCAAAAAGGAACTTTTCTGCATTGTTGGTGGGATTGTAGACTGGTGTAGCCACTGTGGAGGTCAGTCTGTAGATTCCTCAAAAAGCTGGGTTTGGAAGTCCCATTTGACCCAGCTATTCCACTTCTAGGCTTATTCCCAGAAGAACTGAAAACATCATACCACATTGATATATGTGCACCCATGTTTACAGCAGCACAATTTGTAATAGCCAGAAGTTGGAAACAACCTAAGTGCCCATCAACTGAGGAATGGATAAAAAAGTTTTGGTATTTTTATACAATGGAGTACTACTCAGCTATAAAGAATGATTATATTGATATATTTATAAATAAATGGACATGACTTGAGACCATACTTATAAGCGAAATAAACCAAACTCACATGTGTATATACCGTATAGTCTCCCTAGTATGAGTGTTTGTAGGAGTAGATAAGATTTTATGGTAATCATGATTTCCCATTTCACTGCTTTGAAGCCTTTCAATGTTTTCATTTATCAGTTGGAATGTTTTTATTCTGTTTTATTTCACTTTATCATGCATGATAGTATGAACAGCTGTTTTGAAGAAAACAAAACATTATGGCAGTCATTGCTGATTTAATATCATCTTCCTTAGAAGTCCTACCATGCTTCTACTCTGCTATTACCATTGGTTCTATCATGTTGTGTCTTATTGGGATTTTAATATATGTGATAGTATTAACAAATCTTTTTTTTCAAAATGAGATATTATAGTAGCCATTGATCATAGTTATTCGGTTCTGAATGTCCTGTAATTCTTTCATTCTCTTGAATGGTTTTATACTATTGTGTTATGTTCAATATTATTGTATCTGAAACTATGTTCAACTATAGCAGAGAAAGAGATATTTTGGCAGGTACTGTTAATGTCCGGTTGTCTTATTGTAAAGTGTTTTGTTGCTTATTAAAAAAAAAGAAAAAAAAAGAAAAAACAGATAGAAATACAAAGCACACGAGGTTGTTGCCATTAAGATTGGTGCTTGGACTGGATATTCAAGTCAGGCATACCTTTACCCACATCTGGGAAGATCAGAAACCTCTGGCTACAGACCCTTATGTCTCGCTGGGTACTTACACATTTATCAGAATTTTATTAAATGCCCTTGTGATCCTAAAACCCTTGTTGTTAGACCTGGAAGCAGAGAAATAGACAGGAGAAGATTCCTCCTTTTATGTAGCTTATGTTCCCCTAGTGGTAAAGAACAGTGAATCAAATAGATTCAGTTAGTTCTGAGAGCTAAGATGAAATTAATTGCAAAGTCATGTGGTAAAGGTACAAGCTAAGGCAGCATTTGTGCATGTTGTGTGTGTGTGTGTGTGTGTGTGTGTGTGTGTGTCCACATGCATGCCTGTGTTGCAATGCATTGGACTCTGTTAGGTAGCCAAATTGGTGAGAAGTGAGCTGAGCTGAGACCTGAATATTGGGTCATTGTTTCCAAGACATGGGAACCAGCAATTACTAAGCACAAGCTGATTTGGTCAGGTTCAGTGCCTGGACAAAGGGATGTAGGCTGACCTTCAAGCTACCATTAGAGAGAAGGAGTAGGCTGTGCTCATTTGTCTTTTTCTGGGGATTGGAAACTGAAAGACAGGAAAAGAACTTTTACTTGGTAGAGGTGATTGAAGAGCAGGCTGTGTGCAGACTAAAAGATCTCGGTGATCAGAAAAACAGGAGTAGGCTAAGGAAGTCAGATTGGCGCTCCATCCAACAACTTAGTGCACAACAGAATGACAATCCACGGTATTTTCTTACTGGTGAGGCTCCTGGAGCTGCTGGAAGACTGAGCAGGCTTGTGCTTCTCACCAGGAAGAAGTGCATCCTGCCAATGACGTGTGTTCCTCATTTTTGCTGAGTCTCAGTTAATTTGTCATTGTGTGTCATGTCAGTAAATTTCTCTTGTTTCTCAGCAAGATCTCTTGCAACCCTGTGAGCTGGACAAAAGCAGAAGTAAATGTACCCTTTTTGAAGCACTGTCTTTCCTCTTCTTTGTTATGACTTTGAGGAACTATTTACTGTCTTCTCTCCCCTCTCTCCACAGTGCTTTGTGCAGGCAAGTGCTGTATGGCTGAGCCACTGCCCAAGCAAGGAGTTCTTCTATTTCTTTTTTTAAATTAATATTTTGGTGCATTTTATGTAGGCATGATGCTAACATTCATTATATGGAATTTGTATGCGTCTATGATATAACTTGATTCTTTTTCCCCTTTCCCTCTCTTCCCTTCAATGGCTTGTCTCCTCTTCATTTACAGCTTTGTTTCCATTTTTCCTTTCTATTTTCTCTTTTTCTATTACTCTCCATAGTTCCCCTTCTCATTTGAACATTTTCTTCCTATTTCACAATATCTAATATATATGTTGCTCCTTATTTACACTTTCAGTTTGTCACAGTGCATAAACGAGTGCACCACCATACCCAATTTGAGGTAGATTTTTTTGATCATGGCTATTAGGAAATTTATATATCTTACTTATCTTCATGTTAAATTCTTTTTCCATTTTTGGAAAGTTCTCTTCCATTACTTTGATGATTAGGTTTTTTAATGTTTGTACTATCTCATGATTTTTCTTTGACTTTGTTCAAATTTATGTTATTCTATGAATCGGCTAGCAGTTGGTGGAGTGATTTTTCATGGTTCCTTTTTATTTTTAGCAAATCTTTCTTTTCATGGTCACAAACCAAATTCTGTTTTCTAGATCTGATATTTTTCTCTCACATTGTTTGGTGTTGCTGTGTATACTTTTAATGAAATTTTTAATCTCCTGCACATTTGTTTGAATCTGTTTCATGGATTTGATTTTTCATATATTTGGCATCCACAGTGTCTATCATTTCCCTGAGCTCCTCTGTTTTTTATGTATTTCTCGACAATCTCTAATCATGCTCTTCATTATGTCCATCATTTCTGAAGTTATCTGAGAAGTTATTTTTGAATTGATTTTTTTCTAAAGCCCCAATCATCTGCTTTGTTACTTCCACTTCAGACAGTCCAGATAAGTGGCTTTTGAGTTGTTCCACCTCATTGTCCCTTGGGTTTGCTTTTGGGGAGCTGCAGATCCGGATTTGCACCTGGCCTCTGTGTCTTCTCATTTTCTATATTTAGTTCAGTGAAATTGCTGCATTGATGCTTATGAATTGTTTATGGTAAGTATCTTTATTGCTACTATCAAGAACCCTTGGGAAATGACTACTTCTCAGAGACATCTTCAAGTTGTAGCTGACTTTTGAGTGTTGATTCTGTTGTAAGATACTCCTGGTTCAAATTATTTGGGATGAGAAGTTGCTGCCTATTTGGCCTACTAGCTTGTGGTTCTTTGGCACTGGCCTATAGTTTGGTTTATGACTGTCAGACAGTCTCTATCTTCGCATATATAGAAGAACAACTAATTAGACTGCTTTTGTCAACTTGGCTAAAGTAGTACAATGAACAATAATAGCATCGTACATGCCCTAGAAAATGACAACACTGGGGCCAGAGATATAGCTCAGTGGCACAAGTTCCTCCCTGGAAAATGACAATGTTGGTAACTATTAATTTGCCACCTTTAAAAATATGATCAGAACTTGTAGTTACCTAACCAAATCTAAAACAAACCAGAAAATTCTGTACAGTTAATTTTTCCTCAACATGGCAATTTATCCTCAGAGAAAAATGGAGCAACAGATGAATAGAAAAGGATTAGAAGCAAGACTGGAGGACAAAGGAAGATTATAAGGCTTTGGGCACTGCTGAAGAAGACTAGAGGGAAAGAAAGGAAGAAAGACAAGCAGTAGAAAAGAAACAAAAAACACATAATTAGAAATATGTTGTGGTATAAAAACAAGAACAAACAATCCAGAAAAAGAAAAGAAAATGGAAATTAAAACAAAAATTAAAAATTGAAAAGCAAAGGATGAAAAGTAGAAATAAGAAATATCCACTTTAGGGTATATCTCTGCTGTCATTGATTGACAGGGAGCAGATAGAGCCCTGATCCATGTTGACTGATCCCAGCAAACCAGCAGTAGAATTATAGTGGTGGTCGGTAATACCAGCAGGCCTGGGCCCTTAGTTCCCCTGAAGTTCAGACTACTTCTGATTTCCGGCTATGGGCTTGGACCTGGGGTTTTCAGCCCACTACATCTCCAAACAACTTGTGCTGACTTAAACTCAGCTCCCTGACCTGCCAACCTGAGCTTCGCTGTGGGTCACTCTGACGCTTGCGGCCACTAGATGGAGCCAAGCCTCCAGCTATTCTGAGTTGTGACTGCTGTTGCGCCTTTCTTTGAATGGCTGCTGCTACTCATCCTTTCCTGGGGAACATCTGAACCTGAGTAACTCACCATCCCCTGCAGTCCACAGCATCCCCTGCCACTACTCTGTTCTACCAGTGTGTTTCTCTGTGGAAGCCTCTGGGGTCACTGGTAGTTACTGTGCCTCTGGGAGTTCAAGCCTCCGCTTGTTTTCCCAGAGTGTGGGCTCAGGGAGGAAACACTGCTTGCCACCTCCCTGTTCTGCATTATGGTCCCCTCTTCACGCTGCTCCTAGGGTGTAATTCTCACCTCAAATCCTTTCAGGGCCCCGGGAACCCACTTCCTTCCTCCTTCCTCTTCCTCACATTTCTGTATTACAGTGGTGTCGGGATTCCAAACATTGTAGAGGCCGTTTCTCTGGTGCTTACTAGTCTGCCATCCTCCTGGACGTGCAGAAGCTAAATTTCTATGTACATTGCTGTCCTACAGCCTGTATTGTAGACTAATAGGCTAAAGATGTGTTAATAGGATGGGTTTTAGACTTTTAAATATATATATATTTAAATAGAGATAGAGATAGAGATAGAGATAGAGATAGAGATAGAGATAGAGATAGAGATAGATAGAGATAGAGATAGACTGAGAAGAGATGGACTTCTTAACTATCTTAGAGACATTACTTCTAAAAAGTGAGATACAGGAAGCAAAATAGAAGAACTAGTCCCCAGAGTGGCAGTTAAAGGAGGAAAGAATGTTCAAGGGTAACTCAGGAAAAATTCCAGGAGAGAAAAGAGGAAATGAGAAGTTGCTCTGAGCCCTTGCGCAGCCAAGGAGGACAAATGCCGTGTCTGAGAAGTAGGACTGTGCATGTCACTTGCCCCTTCTGAACAAGCCTTGCTGGTGATTGCTGGTGCCAGGGCTTTCCTCCAGGAGAAGGCGAAGCAGCTTGGGTCTGCAGGTGCCATGTGGCTGAGGCCTCTGAAGAGATGCTGAAGAGGACTCGCCAGCAGCAGCATTGATCCCAGCAGCACTGTCTTTCTGCAGAGAATTATTAGAAAGGTGTCCAGGCAACAGTGAACTAGCAGGGCAGATGGGGTTAGAGCTTTCTTGGGCTCCTTCTGCTTAGCCACTGCTGATGAATGCTGTAGATGAGATGCATGAGTCTGATGTAGGCTCCTTGAGATGCACAGCTTATGGAGAGAACATGGTGCCTGCTTGCCATACAGTGTACAACCCAGTGCACATCTGTGACCACTGTGTAGCCCATTTCACTGATAGTCAGAGAGGTAACACTTTGCTTTGTGTTTTTTCCCTAAAACCATAGCAGATAAAACCCAGGAAGGTGGTGGCATTGATTTCCCCTTTCCATTCCCACCCTACACCATCCAAAAGGGCTTCATGGCAGAGCTGTACCAGGTGCTGGAGGCTGGCAAGATCGGGATATTTGAGAGTCCCACTGCCACAGTGAGTGCATGTCATGGGATGAATACTGAGAATATGAAGGCTTCTACTGCTTGCCTCTGCAGAGATTCTTATGGCTGGAAGTTGGGCATCATGGTCCCTCAGTTTACCCCTGATGTCCCCTGACTCAGCTCCCACAGCAAAGCATTGTCAGGAAGAATTTCAGGTTGTCCCTCTGCCCACAGCGTTGGCCGTGGACCATCCTGGTTAAGATCCTCACTTGGAAACCTCTGAGGCCCTTGGGCTTTGGGATCCTTGCTCTGCTGACTCAGGTCCAAGTCTCAGCCTCTCCATCTCTTCTGAAGCTGGTTCTTTGCTCTCTTGCTTTTTTAGTTTTTGTGAATGTGACTCTCTCTACTTCTGTCCAGTGTTGGGGGTTCAGAAGGGAGCAAGGCAAGACAAATTTTATCCTGCTTCACTTACCTTGTTGGCCTTTGCCTGCTTTTCTTTCTATCCCTGTCCCCTGCTCCTTCCAGATGTTCTTTACCTCTCCCCAGCCCTTATGTGCTTATCCTCAGTTCCGTGGCCTCTTGTCATGTGTCCCTTCCTGTGCAAACTTACCTCAGTTCCCCTTTGTGTTCTGGTGTCTTCTAAATCACTCCTCTGAGGAGGTGCTGTGCTCTCTTACACCCTCAGTGAATTTTCTTTACCCTCCTGATTCTAATGCACAACTTTCCTCCCACTGCTGCTTGAGATGCCTGGTTACCCTCTGAGTCACTCATGAAGCCTTCTGTGATTCCAGCACCCAGAGTTGGCATCTTAACTTGGTGCCTGCTGTGAACTGCATGGCGCTGTGGCTTTGGGAGTGTTACCATCTAGACTTCACCACAGTGTGTGCTCTCATTCCAAGGGCAGGTTACTCTCTTTCCCCTGAGCACCTTCCAGGGTGTCCTGCACCTGCACATGCCCAGTCCCAAGCCCAACTCCCTGGCACCCAGGAAGGATTGGAAAAAATGAATGAATTTCCTTTTCTGGGTGTGAAATTTACAGCCAGGCATCTGGGGTGGTGTTGCATAAGATGCTACCGCTCATTCTGGTGCTCTGGGAGTGTTCAGTGAGCACTTGGAATTTTGTTTGGAGTTTTGTTTTATTTTTGGTTTGTTTGCTTTTGTTTTTGGCACAGGGGATTGAAACCTGGGCCTTCTCCATGCCAGGCAAGCACCATAGCATGGAGCTACATCCTCAAATCACTGTACAACCATTACCAGGTTTCAGTCCCAAGCATTTTTTTCCATCCCCAACTTTTTCCTTTTGTTTTTTGTTTGTTTCTTTGCCTTTCTGGGGAGGATCTCAGGGCCTCATGTATCCTGGACAGGCATTTTCCCACTGAGTTACACTACTTGTCCCCTCTGAGTAATTTTTGTCGTCATTTTACTGGCTAGAGCCATGTGGGGCCTCACTTTACCCTTTAGTCTCTAACTGTTTGGGGGTAACTGTGATTGTAAGGTCAGGGAGTTACCTGAGCTTGGGAAACTTGCAGTTGAAGGGAACACACTAACCAGTTGTCTGTCCCTGAGTCATTGTTACCACAGTGTGTTGTTGGAGATGGGTCTCTTGTCTGTCCTGTCTTGCACAGTTTTTGAAGTTTTCAAGGTAAAGGACTGGAGAATGAAGAAATAAAGATGAGAGTTAGAAAACAGAAAGCTGAGTTGGGTGGAGCCCTATCTCCAGATAAGGACTCAGGAACTGCAGTGCGTTTATTTATATACTCGACAGGTTGATATCATGTGACACCCCACTGCCTAGCAACCTGTTTGCTTGGGTTGACTGGGGCTCTCCTTGTCCTCAGAGCTGGAACACTTGTTCACATAGCTCACCTTGGGTGCTCTTCATTCTCAGGACTGGCCTTTCTCCAGCCCCACACATGGGATTCACCTCTGGCTTCAGCTGCTCCCCACACTCATGCATCTGGCCTAGTGAGAAATATAGCCTCTGGCTGCTGGTTTCCCAGGCTGCCCAGAGCAGTGGCCCAGGTTCTGTTGATTGTGCTGCCCTCCAGGGTCTCTGGGACACTGCCTCCAGGACACTGCCCTCTAGTGTCTCTCAGGAGCTGAGTGAAATGATGGGTGTGAGAACCATGCACTCTGCAGCAGTGTATTCTGGCATAGGGCATTTCAAGGTCTAATGGACTCCCCTAGCCTCCACATCTCTGGATGATGATAATTTTATTAGTACTGTATACATCTCCAGCTCTAGCTGCTCACTTACTGTGTACCAGGTAATCTATGGATCCTGCTGCAGGTATTTGCCTTTCTGTCTTAACTAATTTCAGTGCCTGCACCTCTGTGTAAGGAAGGGATGCTCCATTACCCCTTTTTGTGTACATGTGTGGCTGCAAGCATTAGGAGGTGACCCCAGAGCCCCAGAGCTGGGAAGCCAAGGAGCCAGGATGTAGCCCAGGTAGCCGGGTGGTGGTGTCTGAAGCCTCAGGTTCCAGTCTACACTTCCTCCTCACTGGGCACAGGGCTGTGTCTCCCCACAGTTCATTCAGCTCAGACCAGGTTAGGAACCCACACCGATGCTCTGAGATGTCAGCATCTCTGTGCCTGGGCAGAAGGACCGGGGACCTGAGATGACCAGGTGTGCCCAGAGCAGCAGCCTGTGAACTCAGTCTGTGTTAGCACCCTTGGGCCTCGGAACCCCACCCACACCTGAGGGCCTCACACAGCAGGACCGGCTGTCTTGCAATTCTAGAGGCTGACAGCAATGTGGCAGCAAGGCTGGCTCTTCCTAGGGCTTTAGTGAAAGTGTCTGTCCAGGGCCCTTATTGTCCCTTGGAGGGCACAGTCTTCGCCCTCTGTGCCTGCATCCCACCCCCACCCCAACACAGGGGTCCTTGGGAAGCGCTAGGGCTCCAACTAGCCTCAGGTTCACTGTGACCCTGTGTGATCCTGTGTCCAAATAAGGTCACTTTCTGAGACAGGGGGCTAGGACTTCTTCCCAGCTTGCAGCTAGAGCTACAGGGGAAACTCTGGTATTTAAATCACATTTCCAAAGCAGTTGGCTGGCTTTGGCGGGGGAGGGGGGGGACAAAACCTTAAGCAGCACTAGGACAGATGATGTTGCATTTGCACATTGGTTGCTTTAAAGCTGAGGCTAACAGTGGTTGGCCTTTGGAGACTCTGTGGATTTGCTTTGCACTTTCTTCTCTGGATTCCTTTTTATCCAATTTAGTTTCTATTAGTTCATGTTTGCAGCACATAATGATTCCCTTACTTGTGGGGGCACACGGACACAGCACATCTTAATTCCTTTTTCATCCCCTCCCACCCCCCCGCCCTCCTTCAATTTCTTGGTCTTCCCATTTGCAAAAGGGTTGTCTCACTACTTCCTATTTTCTGTCTTTTAATTTGCTCTTTATTTATATTTTGGATTTCTCATAAGAAATCATCTTTTTAAGCTTGTGTGTCTGATTTATTTCACTTAATCTTATGACCTCAAGGTGGATCCATTTTCCTACAAATGATTCAAGTTTACCCTTCTTTGTGGCAGAGTAGCACTCCATTGTGCATAAATACCACATTCTCTTTTCTATTCATCTGTGGATGGACATATTGGTTGTTTCCAAGATTTAGCTATTATGAATGTGCTGCTGTGAAGTACACATGCATAACTGAAATGAGTAGACACTTCTCTGAAGAAGTAAAAGTATCAATAAATACATAAAAAATGTTCAGCATCCCTGACTTTTAGAAAAACGCCAAGTAGAGCAACTGGGATTCTATCTTTCACTAGAAAGATTAGCTGTCATGCAGAAATCAAATAGTAGCAAATCCTGGTGAGGCTGTGGGGAAAGGAATCCTTCTCCATTGGTGGTGGGAATGTAAACTGGTAAAACCACTGTGGAAGTCAGTGTGGAGATTCCTCAGAACCCTGAAAGTAGAAATTCCATTTGACCCAACTGTTCCCCTTCTGGGCATCTTCCCCAGAGAGTTAAGGACATTGTATTAAAGGACACATACTTAACTCTTTCAGCAGAGGTGCTAGGCTAGTTTCTTGTCACTGGTTGTTACTATGCAGAATTTGTGTGCATGCCACAAAGCCACTGTAAGTTCCTTTCAGAGTGGTGAGCGCAATGATTAAAACGGCTCTTTCCTGCTGCTGGCCCCATGTCTGTTTCTTTCCTTTTTTGTGTTTGTTCCGGCTTTTGTATTGGCCATTCCTTTCCTTTCCTAGTTGGTCTTAGGGTGTCCCCTAATTTCTGAAGTCAGAGCTTTGAAGCCCTTACTAAAATGGAAAAATCCTCTAAATTTCAACAACTTGGAAGGCTGAGATGGGTGGGTGAAAGGGGTGAGTCCAGCCTGGCAAAGTATCAAGACCCCATCTCAAAATTAAAAGCAGGAAAATAAAACATTCTGGTTTGCAGCTCAGTCCTGGAGCACTGGCCTGGCAGGAAGGAGGTGGGTTCATGTGGGGAGCGCCATGATCCAAGAGGCAAGAAGCTCAGGAGAGATGCTCAGCGCAGAGAGCACTTTCTCTGTTCCCGCAGAGAAAGTCCCTGAGTCTCATTTGTGGAGCTCTGACCTGGCTCCTCAATTTTGAACAGAAGACACAGTAGGAAGAAGTGCGCTGCCTCCTCCCACCTGGAGCCCAGCCACTCTGCAGCCCTGTCTTCCTGCCTGATGCCCCCCACTGCCAGGAGGCCTGGAGGAGAGCCAGACCGGTTCATCCAGTTCATGCAGAGGAAGGAGGAGAGGGAGCTGACTGAGCAAGTGAAGGCAAGTCTGGGGGCATCCTGGGGTCGCTGCAGTGGCCTCTGTCCTCCCCCAGTAACCATGCATCCTGTACTGGTTCCTCTTGGTGCTGGCCTGAGGCAGCAGAAGGAGGAGTCTGAGCAGGCTGAGGCTGACTTGCTGAGCAAAGGGGCTGCTGCAGCCCCCATACTCTGGAGGCCGTCGAGGGTCCCCACAGGAGTCTCCTCACAGTTGTGTCCCCCAGGAGGAGCAGAGAAAGAGGAGTAAGCCAGAGGAGCAGCTGCAGTAAACCCACCACACTATGCAGCTCAAACTCACAGCCCAGCGCTGGGTGAGTGCCCTTCCATCCTGCCCCTGCCACACTGCCAGACAGCCCTCCCTAGTGTTAGCAGAGTATGCAAGTGATGAGGAGAGGATGGCAGCCAGCGGGTGAGACTGCAGCTATTGTGTCTTCTGTGTCCCCACCTGCAGCCAGGAATGGACTCCTGAAGGCAGCTCTTCCCTCATGGGGTTCCCTGCCAGGCCTCACCCTGCCCACCCTGCTGAGCTCAGGGGCCCCTGCTCCCAGGTCTCTTTGTCCTACAGCTCTATGAGGAGGGGGCGGTTTTTCCCCACCCCCGAGCACCTCCTGTCCCACTGTATCTCCTCCAGCACTGGGCATGTCCACTCCTGTGACTCAAAGTCACCTCTAGACAGACACAGTGACCCCAGTGTCAGTGAACCTGGGGACCCATGGGGCCTCTCACAGCCTCAAGAGGGGCAAGGCAGACCTCTTCCAGGCTGGTGGCTTAGAAGGGAGCTGGGTGCAGCTGGCAGGAGGGTTGAAGGTGTTCCTGCCCAGAAGGGGCCAGTGCAGGTGCCACAGGGATCCAGGGTGGGGACTCAGGTAAAGCTGGGGTCTGTGTCTCCAGGGCAAGAGCAGCACAGGTCCCCAGGAGCCGCTGTGTGAAGAGGAGGACTTTAAAGTCAGTCAAGGAGAGGTCCCACTGAGGAGCTGCATGTGCAGCAGGCTGGTGCAGCAGTAGGCATGCACACATGTACCAGCAGAGAGCAGGGAGGGCCAGAGGTGCAGGGACAATGAGGTGGCAGCTTCTGTGGGCCCCACAGGCCAGGGAGTCCCTCAGAGAGCAGGAGGAGGCCAGAGTTCACGGCTCTTCTGAGGGTGTGAGCGTCCCTGCAGTTGCCCCTGTCAGCCCCCAGCTTGGTGGAGATCTAGAGCCATGGGGCCTGTGAGCCCCTCTCTATCAGTGACTGCTGTCCCTGAGCCTGAGTGAGAGTAACTGAGATTGGAGCCCCCGGGGACGCAGAAGGGATGCGTGTAGCTCTCAGGGAGCCAGAGCCCTCAACCACTGCTGCACCCTGGCCACCCTGCCTGGCTCTGCGCCAGGCCTCTCCTCTGCCTGGGGCTGGGGACCCGCCTCCCACTCTGTGCCCCAGGGCCCTTCTTTCCTCCCCAGCGAAGGTCCCCAGCTACTGGAAGGCCCAGTGCAGTGGCTGCCGTGGCCTGGGTGTATGTGCCCCTGCACTGTGGAAGGCCCGCCCACTTTGGAGTCTGTCATTCTGTCCTCCTCTTCCCTGGGCCTGGGCTGCTGCATGGCTGGAGCCTCCTGTGCCCTCTGTGCTCAGCCACACCCTGGCCCTTTCTTAGAATTATTTTTGTTTTGAGTCAGGGCCCTTGGGTTGTGACTTGGTCTTGGGGACCCCGAGCCCCTTCCTCTTCCTCCCCACACTCCCTGGGCCACACAGACCCCAGTGGCAGGGCATGCAGGGCCAGGGCATGCAGGGCCATTTCTTGCACAGTGGCAGACAGCGCCCCCATAGTTTGGGGTGCCTCACTGTGGTATGAAGCTCCACTGGCTCTTGGCCCTGAGCCCCAGCCAGCTTGGTCTCTGTCTGAGAGAAGAGTTATCTTAAGGGAGGCCTTGGGCTTGTCACTTGCTGTCCCTTGTTTAGCTGAATCGCTGAAGGGAGACTGCAGCATGTTCTGTGCCTCTGGGTGGACAAGGATGAAGAGGAGCATGTAATGAAGGTGAGATGCCTGGCCCGGGGCCTTCTGTGCGGGACCACCCCTGGCATGCACTGATTTTCTCTCTTGCAGTCCTTACTCTGAAGACCCTGAGGAGAAGGAGCATATGCTTCAGGCTCTGCCGCACACTTGGGGTCCCGATGCATGGGAGCAGTGCCCCCGTCCATGCTGTCCCCGGGAGGTGAGGACAAGGACACGGCCGTCCCGAGACACTGAGCCCTATGCTCCAGCTGGGTCAGAGGTGCAGCCTGGCTGGTGTCGCCTGGGTGGCCTCCCTTGGTGCCATCTGATGTGAATGATGCTGCCTCCTTAGGGAGCTGTATTTGCAGCCACTGTCCCTGTTCCCACAGGCTCTAGGGCTCCATGCACCAAGAGCTCTTGGGGCTGTTTGTCTCCTCTTTGCCCTCCCGTTCATCTGCTCTGGGAAGGTTTACTACTGCAGTGGGACTCAGCTGGCCCAGTTCATGCAGGAAGTTTGGAAGAGCCCCTTCGGCAAGGACACCAGGCTGGTGAGCCTCAGCTCCTGGCAGGTGAGCAGCATCAGGCATCCTGGCCCCAGTGCCCTCCTGACACTCCCTGCACCTGTGTCTCCTGGCCCATGGTCCCAGTGTGGAGAGACAGTGGGGCTGAGGCAGCTGAGCTGTGGGCACAGCCCATGCCCTGCCTGTTGCTTCTGGGAAGGAGGAGGAGAGGTGGCTCCGTGTCCCTCACCGGCAGTCTCTTCACCTCATCCTCTTGGCTTCAGAACCACTATGTGAACGAATACGTGAGAAGCCTGGGTGCTGTGCAGCTGATCAATGACCACTGTGTGGAGATGCCAAGAAGCCCGAATGGTAGGAGAGGGAGCCATGGACACACTTGGGTGGGGTGGGTGCAGAGGGAAGGCCCAAAAGGGGCCTGGGCTTAGACCAGGGGTGTGGGAGCCCAAAACCAGGCCTTGGGTCTTGAAAGCAAACAGCGTCAAAGCTTGCCTGGCCCTCTCCCAAGAAGGAAAGGAGCCTGGTCCCTGGCTAGGAGGTGGGTTTATAGGCAGTTTATGAAGAACAGAAAGTAGCCTCGGATGATGTATCTGATGTGTGAGCAGATGACACCACTGGGTCCTTTAGACCCACCTTGGGGAAAGCAGGGGTTCCTCCGTGTCCCTGAGCCCTCTCCTGGTCACTGAAACATGCGTGGTCCTTCCTGTCTTTGCTCCTGGGCCTGTGCTGTCCACAGAGAGTAAGAACAGAGCCACCTGCCTCTTCTACAACCGAGAGGAGACGTAGATGCTCCAGGACGAGATTCTGGTTGCGAGGGACATGGCAGCTGCTGGCCCTCGAGTGCAAGGCCCAGGCTTGCCCCTATTATAGGAGCCCACTCACTGTCCCCACAGCCCAGGTAAGCACTTGCTCCTGCAGAGGCCCCTGCTTTGTAGTCTGGGGAGATGCCATCAAGACCAGGCCTTCCAGCTCCAATAGGCCCAAGGGCAGGAGGCTACTCATTGGCATGTGACCCTAGACTGGGTAGGTGATCACAGAGAAACTGAGGCACACTCCTCTTCCCTGCCTAGGTCTCCTGCCTGACCCAGGCCCTGCATGGGTGAGGTGAGTGCAAGCAGTGCTGCACCTGCTGATGACACACGGGAGGAGGCTGGGCGGTCAGGGACTGAAGTTCTCAGTCAGCTTTGCCCTCCTGGTGTCCCACCGAGGTGGTCACATGCTGCAACTGACTTCAGTGACTGCCCTGTGTGGTCACTGTGCGTGAGCTGCAGTGCTCACATCTGAATCAGGACCTTATGCTTCCCGGGTTCTGAGTATTTCTCATTGTTTATCACTATTTTAATTGGAGAATGTTTTTTTCCTTGTGCAGTACTCAGGACTGAACACAGGGCCTTTGCACTGAGTTGCATCACCCCCACCTCTTGTTCTTGTTTGTTGTCTTAGTTACTTTTTCTTGTCGCTGACACAAAATACCTGATGCCCAAAGTTGGGAAAGGAAAGGTTTATTTCTTACAGTTTTTGGAGGTTTCAGTCCATACTCAGTTGGCTCCAAGGCAGGGTGGCATGGTGGGGCCGCAGTTCATGGTGGCTGCAAACAGCAAGGTAGAAACTGGCAAGAGAGAGAGACAAGGCCTGCGGGTTTCTCAGCAGGAAGCATCTGAAGGCCAACAACTTGATGTACATCAAACAGATCCTGTATTTGCCGGAGCAGTTTGTTGCCATGCTGGGAAGTAGGCAGGCACTGCCCCAGACCCCACCTTTTCCTTGGCTGCCTGTGGGGACACCGAGATCTCCCGCGGGTGTCAGCTGTGTCTCGGTCATTGATCTGCAGGATTTTCATTCCTTCTGCTGAGTCCAGCAGTCCAACCTCACAGCCTAGTGGATCTGCCCACATTCTGTGCCTTTTCATTGTTTTCTTTTGATACCAGGAATCGAACTCAGGACCTTGCACTTGCCAGGGAGACACTGTGCCCCGGTCCCTCTGTGCCCTTCCCCCGACCACAACTTCTCCAGGCGTGACACAGTGCGTGACGTTCTGAAGGGTTGCACTCTGGCAGTGTCTGCAGCGCCCTGCACAGCCACAGTTTCATTTGTCCCATTACAGAAGCAGCCTGTGCATTTGAACCCTGTTCACAGATGAGTCACTGGGCAGAGGCCAAGTTCTCCCCATGCGACCCCACTGCAGACCCTTAGCCTGGTTGTGCGTTGGTGCTGGAAAAGACAGGGAGCCAGTGAGGTTTTGCAGAGGGATCTTAACCCACATGTTCCTTGCTGCTTTCTCTGCCTTGGCTACTGCAGCCCACGGCTCTGGCAGTGGTCCATACCTGTGCTGCACATGCTGGGTGGCCCTCTGCCCTGCCTGCTAGAAGGCAAGAAAGAAGGAAACAGTTTCCGTGCGTACCAGGCCCGCAAGGCAGCCAGAACCTCTGCCCTCTCTGTGGGTTCTCTGCCCGCTGTAAATGACCAAAAGCAAAGCTGGAGTTTGCTGAGAGAGGAAGGCTTAGTCCGATGAGCAGTGTGGAGATGAGAAGGTGGAAGTGAGTGTAATGGGTAGGGAACCACTGACAAGCTCATTGGCTGAGTGTGATGTTAGGGGCTGGGGCCTGGTTGGAAGTGGGTCACTGGGCCTGTGACTTGGAAAGGTACATTCTTGACCCTGGCTTCTCCTTTCTCTCTTTGCTTACTGGCTACTGTGAGTTGGGAACCCTTTCCTCCACTATTTTTTCCCCAGGACATTTCTGTCTTAGAGGCAGCCAATCGAGGACTAAAAACATGACACAAAAGAAACTTCCCTACTGGATGTCAGTATTGTCTCAGTGATGGGAAAGTGATTTCTACAGCCCAGGAGGGTGATATGTGACAGAATCCCTGCAGGAGCCCCTGAGACGTTGATGTGTGAAGCCATGTGAATGAGGCCAAAGCTTCGATGGAGATTCTGGAGCTGAAGATGCTAGAAATGTGGAATGTGGGCCAAAGGATAATGTGGGTAAGGAACACAGCCAGCTCTAGAGAGAGAGGCCACATGGGCTGCACCTGGCAAGGTCACAGAGGCTGGACCACACAAGCCCTTTGGGGTTCACGTATTGTCACCTCGTGTACAGATGCTGGAGCTACCAGATTTAATGTTTGCCTTGCCAGAGCATGGTCCCACTTCTACCCAATTCTTTTCTGCCCCCCATTTAACCCTTTTGGAGTTAGAGTGTTGACACTAGGAATGCAGTTACTGGCTATTTTACACTGGGAGCATGTATCACACATCTGGAATCTTACAGGGGTTCACAGCTAAGAGTTGCTTTAAGTCTCAGAGGAGACTTCGGACATAGAATTTTGAGAAACGTTGAAAACTTTTGAGACTTTAGCAACAGTTGGCATAGACTAAATTCATTTTCCATAATGAAACACACAAGAGACTTTGGGGGCCAAGAGAAGAATGTTACAGTTAGGATCTTCAAGATATTTGGAGTCCTCTCAGTGGTCTGGAGAAGGATCCCTGGCTTCATGTTTGAGAGGCTCCAAAGGGAGGAAGATGCGGTTTCTCTGTCTGTCTGCCTATTCCAGTAAGATCCCTGGGAGCATTACTCTGTAAGTCCTGCTCAGCTTGAGCAGAAGAGGAGTCTAATCAATGTTTAACATCCGAGTGCCTGTGGAATGAATGTGTGAGTGGAATGGACACTGTAAGCAAAAACATAAGAATGAAAAGCCACCTGAGGTACATTTAAGAAAAGGCAGGATGGTGCTGAGCTTTCCCAGCAAGGCCAGGTTCCTGCAGTTTTCCAGCATCACCTCCCTATACAGTGACCTTGGTATGTGTCCAGCAAGCCCACTCCTCCTGGGTGAAGTCCACGGCTGCAACTTGAAAAGTCTCCGGATCCTAAACCATTGCAAACATCATGGCTCCACCCAGGAACCCCCAGCACGGACAGGGAGAGGGTGCAGGCTCACAGACCCAGGGAATGGGGTGCAGAGGACAGGATGTGTGGAAGGGCTTAGCACTCCTCTCTTCAGCCTCGGGGCTCAGACTTCAGTGCTCACCTCCTGTCTATCTGGCTGGCTCTGAAGGTCCAGTGTGATGCGATGCAAGGCATCTCTCCCTGCTCAGACTGGAAGCTCTGGAATCTTAACTTCCTTCAAGCTGCAGAGTTGAGCACAGTCCAGGGACAATGCAAAGACAGCAGAAATGTTAGTAAATGAATGATGATTTGGATGAAGGGAGCTCAGACTGACCTGTAGCCGGCATGAGAGGAACTCACTAGTGAGCCTCTGCTTCCTGATGCATACTTTCTGAGCAGAGGCTGGGTACAGGGAGGACTGAGCTGGGGAGGAAGAAATGAGTCACAAGAATCCAGGCTGTACCATGTTCTGATGGACTGGAGGCTTTTCCAACCATCTGACTGTACAAAGCCCAACTAGTACATAAACAACACATGCACGTACCACGCACACTCACAGCACACACGTCCTTGTTGTGCAGACACCTACAGCTTCCATGAGAAACCAGGGTCCCTATCACCCCAGCCAGAATCTAGGGCTCAAGGTTCTGGATTATTATGCCTAAATCACAGATGAGGAAAGTGAGGTTGTCAAGGAATCATTGTTTTTATCAGGTTTACAGAACAATTAAGCATCATTCTCCCACACAGGTGCCACTTAAAAACAAACCCCAAACCTCCAAGTTCCAAATTGCAAAAGCTGCCCATCAGACCCAGGATTTTGGGTTCCCAAAATCCACTCTCACTATATCCAGGACCCCATCCCTGCGCCTCTGTGTGGGCAGGGCTCCCAGGACTCCACAGTGCTGGCCTTCAATCTGAGATCCTCTTGCCTTTAAATTTGAGACAGGGTGTGATCAAGATGCCTGGCTGAGTTTCAACTTGTGATTCTCTTGTCATCTACAACCTGGAATTACAGATCTAGGTTACCACTGTTGGCTTCACTCACTACTTTAAAAAGAAAAATTACTGAGTTAAGGTGTAAGAAGTCCTTGGCCCGTGGTACCTCACTGGATTTACCTGATTTCCATCTGGCCACCTGTTGAGTCATTTGGCTGGAAACAAATTTTATGCTCTCATCAGACTCTGCAACCTTGCTACATAGTGACCCAGTGCTGAATGATAAACAATTTCTACAGTTCATTTAGAACTCCAGCCAGGCACACAGGAGGTGAGCACTAAAGTGTGAGCCCCTTTCAGGAGGACCATGAAAACAGCTGACTGGCTTCTTGCTTGCTCTGCCATGACAGGACTTCCTCTTCCGGTTCTGCGCACAGACGCCCTTATGTCTCAGCTTCCGGTCTCGCTCTGGCTGTGGCAGTTAAGGGGAGGGGGAGGTGTTGCGTCTGGGGACTGAGGTGTGTCAACGGCTGCACACCTGTTCTCAGGGTCCAGAAGTTTCAGTTGGCTTAATGGATTCAAGAAAGGCCCCTCACTGGGTAGCCACAGAGTAGGGGCTGAGGCCAAGGGATAGCAATGGGGTTTTGGGGGTGTTGACTGAGCAGGGACAAGAGGGCGGGACCTGAGATATAAGCAGGACTAGTTCTAAGGGCTGCGTTGGGCCGGGAGTGGGGCCAGCTGTGGGCAGATACCAGGTTTACAGGGTTAATGTGTAGTAAATGTGGACAGCATGATGGGCCTGGGTTGGGGCTGAGTTGAGAGGCTTGGCTGGTGACACTCAGGGAGCAGGCCAGACTGCACTAGGTTTATCAGATAGTGG
>PVJX010025451.1:0-26925 GCA_004027295.1 Dolichotis patagonum | reverse complement strand
ATATATATATATATATATAGTATATAATTTTTTCTTTTTGGTTTCAAATATATAGTGTATAGAACTGCGGGTCCAGGGATGGCTTATTTTTCACATTTTCTCTTGGCACATCTTGTCTCTCTTGTAAGAAGAATTGCCTTTCTTCTATGACAGGGAAAGTGAAACATGAGCACTGAGCCAGAATTTCTCAAGTTGACAGCAAGTATGACTTTTATGGGTGTTACAAGCATATGATCTATTCTCTTGTAGCAGCTAGAAAAGATTTTGTAATTCAGGCCAGATTGCAAAAGGTCACCCTTACTAGATGAAACAGATGAGGGGAGTTTGCATGGGCCTTATGCGCACAGTGTGAGGAACGTATATCTGACCATGTGAATGCGGTTTCCCATAGAGAGAGTGGTCAGAATGCTGCAGTCATCTATTGCTGATGCCCAACTGAGAATGCCAGTATCAGAAAGACCCGACAAGCTGTGCAGTACAATTCTTCACTTTTTAAATGAAGAAATTCAGATTTATTGAGTAGCTCACTTTCTAGGCATTGTGATGAGATAAGCTAATGATAATTTACTTTTATAAAGTACTGTTCTGTGCCAGTCCCTAATCTAACACACTTACATTCACTTACACTTTTCTTATTTGCAATAGCCCGTTACTGGCATTAGTTAGATTTTTAAAAAATGGAGCAGTAAACAGGTCAAGTATTGTGTCTAAGGTGATACGGTTAGAAAGTGGTATCCAGGAAAAATCTTGAAATGTGCATGTTCAGACACATGTGCCATTCTTCTAGTAACTTTAAAATAGATACCAAGTGTGACAACATCTCTTTTATTGGAAATTTGTACCTTTGCTCATTGACTGAGAATAGCTATTTTAGGAATCTGGATTAGATTATACAAAAAGTACTTGTGTCAGTGTTTTGACTTTTTATTCTTCTCTTGATGAATATTTATTAAGTATATTGTGTCTTGATTTTTGCCAAATTATAACATGAAACCTAACAGATTACAAATTCATATCCATTTTAAAAATTTAAACACTCATTCATTCATTACGATTACTTACTAAGCCTCTCTCAAATTGGCCTTTGTCCACAAATCATAGCAATGTTTGCCCTGGTTATAAAGGAGCTGGGGGGGGTTAGTAGTTAAAAAAATTAACATTAAACTCTCATTTCAGTTTAAAATAATGTGAGCTTGGCAAATACATCTAAGGTCATTAGGATACATGGCAAATCCATCACTTTCCAGAATCCAGTGAGTTCTCCTTTTGCCATCAGTGTTTCCATTGTCTTCTGCTTTTACAAACACTATTCTCTTCCCTGTTCCTGGGTTTGCCTTTCTTGAAAGTCAAATATGGTAGTTAAACTTAACTGTGCCAGTTTCATTAACTTGCGAGACACGTGAGGATTAGTAAAGCACACTCCCAGGTGTGTCGACTGGGTGAGGAGGCCTGGACTCGGACACCATATACAGTTTCAGTCTCTTTTGTGGCCCTTACTTTGCTTCCTAGTCAGCAGGAACTAAGCTTCTTTGTACCAACAAACCTTTCTTTCATGATACTTCTGTGCTGGCGCCAGATAACTATGGGCCGAATCCCCTGAAATCATGAGCTAGACTCAATCTTTTCTCCTGCGTATTAAGCATTGTGTCTGAGGGAGGGAAAAATTGACTAATATAGCACATAAGTGGAATTAGCATGTAGCATTTTTGTTTTTGCTTCTTTCACTTACATTTATGTGTTTATGCTTTCTTGTAAGGAAAGTTATTTCTATTGCTGAGTTCTAATCTACTGTTGTAGTTTCCTTCTCCTTTCACAGTTCAAGGATATTTGGGTTCTTTCCCATTATTGGTAATTACAAATAAAGTTATTATCAACAATCATGCACCAATACTATGTTTACATGAGTTTGATTTCTCTTACATAATTGCCTATAAATGGATTCAGAGTTCTATGGAAACTATGATTTCAACTTTATAAGATATGCCAAATAATTTCCCAAAGTATTTTTTATCATTTTAAACTCATACCACCAATATGAGTTTCAATTTTCATCTTTTCACAATTTGATACTAACAGGTTTACCTCAGTCATTTTTTTTTTTTTTTTTTTTTTTTTTTTTTTTTTTTTTTGGTATCATGGATCAAACTCACAACCACGTGCTTGCAAGGCAGGCACTTATGCCACTGAGCTAAATCCCCCAGCCCCTACCTCAGTCATTTTAATAGGAGTATAATAGTAGCTTCTTATGGTTTCTAATTTGCATTTCCCTAAGGACTATTAAATCATAATTTTGAGCACATTTTCAGATGCTTATTTTACCCTTCTGTCTTCTATGGTGAATTGTTCAAGTCTTTTGCCAATTATTATTGGATTTTTAAAATATCTTGACTGTTCTATTTTTAAACTGTTATTGATCACTGACAATACTAAATTCATGAATGGCTCCCTTCTATACTTGCACTTGATTAATCATCAAAACACCCTGATGAATCTATTAAACAGAGATTTTCCAGGTTCTATTCCAAAGTTAGTAAGTCAGAATCTTAATAGGGTAAGTCTCATATATTTAATATATCTCCCCATGGAGGAAATGCAAAATAAAGTGCAATGATCTATAACTGTTTGCTGGAATGGATAAAATAATAATTTAAAATAATAATTATGAATATTAATTCCTGATGAGGATGTGGTACAGATTTTCTAGAAGTTGAAAGGCACGAATAAATAAAAATGTAACTCTTGCTGATTTTGTGTACTTTAGAACTTATTCCTTACTTCTATTTTATCCAGAACCTAAAACACTTATGCATAGAGTGATACAGATAGAAGAGAAATAATACATTCAGTCTCAAATTATGTCAAATATAAAAATCAAACTTGGCTCCAGAGAGAAGTGGCAAAGTCTCAAGAGAGAAACTATTTACTACAAAACACAACAAAAATAATGCCTGTCTCTTAGACCACAGTGGTTCACAAATTATTCTAGAATTGTATCTCATTTTCCAAACAATCCATAACATTTCTAGCATATCCATACCTTAAGAAAGCCTATAACATTTTTCTTCAATATCATTCCACAGTATCCTTGTGATCAAATTCTCACCCAAATTTCTCTAACCCTAAAATCTTTCTGGTTTCTGAAGACTGTCTCATTTTTTTTCACCTGTTCTCAAAATGACGTGATGCAATTTTCATTGTGACAGGAAGATTAAAGATACTGAATGCATTAGAGCTTGAAATAAAGACCTGCTCTTTACTCAAACTGACTAAACACTGACCCCTTTAACTTTTTTCTTTCATATCCATTTTTCACCCTCTCACTACCTTTGAGAAATGCTCAAATGTATCCTTTTAAAACATGCATGTTTGATTTGTGTGTCTGTTTAATATTTTAATTCATTCTTCCAGGGAGCACAGATTACTACATAGGCATGTAGCTTAAATGGTAAGCTCCCAGAGGGTAGTGACCCACCCACAGAACACAGCTACATAAGGCTGCTCCAGAGGATTAGGTGTGCTTGTACTTCTCATTAAAACTATGAAGATGGTTGCTATAGGGTGCATCATTAAACATCAGTCAATATTTACTTCATGTGTTCATTAAGGCAAGAAATATAAATTGAATAACCAGTGCTAAACATATTGATGGCCATAATTTAAATAAATTTATGGAATAGACTATTGAAAAGTTTATACATTTAGTAATGATTTTTACCTTTGCTCATTACATAAAACTTTAAATGATTAGCAGGTCTAGAATGTTTTTACAATTAAACTGACACTGAGAAAATGATGAAAATGAGATCACTGGTATCTGAGGGCCAAGAAATCATCAAGGAGTATTTTGGAAAGAAGCATAAGCTTTACTATTTTACCTGTGAAGGCAATTTAAATCACAAATTACTTAATTCACTCTTCAGAATATATATATATGAAAGCCAGGGGCCCAACTGATAAATGCAAAAGATAGGTTTCTTTTAGAGATGGAATCAGGTGAAAGGCAAGTATAAGCAAGTTGTTCAAGTACAATTTCTATTAGAGATATATGCCTGGAATTCATGACCTAGAAAAAAATCACTGTTGATGGGAGGGAAGCCCCTAGTGATGTAAGTTATCTTGAAATAAGGTTAGTTGCTCTAAATATTTAGTACCAGGCAGTGTCATTGAAGTACTTGAGCTTTTGCAAGTCACTATTTATTAGGTATTTGAAACACAAATGTTCCTCAGTCCTGCTCAAACCTATTTTTATCTCAGCTGATGTTGCAATTTTGTTCTTACAGAACTGTCAAAGGCAATTTTTTTAAAGTTGCAGCACAACTTAAAGCATTTCATGTTATTTCTTATATTACCACACATTTTCTACTCTGCATCATATATTTAGGTGTTTGTCATATAGGTGCATTTTATAAGTCTTCACATCACTCTTCATTTTTTTCCATTTGTGTTAACTTTATTCATTATATGAAATGGCTTTCTTTCTCTGAGTACGTTTGGTAGAATAAATGTGCACATGGTAGATAGACAGAAGTAAACCATGAATTCACTAGAATAATTTCTATTTTCATGTTATTGCTGAAGCAAACATATCTGGTAAAAGCAGATACATTTGAGAAAAGCTAAATTTACTCACGTATTGATAAGACTTACTTAATGTACTGACTACATATGGAAAAATTACATATTGTCAACTTCTCTGCCCATTTTCCACAATTGCTTTTCCATACTTTCATACTTCCTACTTCCATAATTCAGCATCTGTTTTAGGTTGAATTGTTGCACACAATCACATGTTAAGAATTGAATCCACAAAGTCTCAAAATGTGATCTTACTTGAAAATAGATATTAGATATGATGATGTTATACTAGGGTAAATTGGGCCCCAAATTTAATTTTACTGGAGTCCTTATAAGAGCAATGTCATGTGATGAAGCGGCCATGAATACATGGGCAATGCACCACAAGAGTGGAGTTGTATTCTCACAAGCCAAGGAACTACACAACTGAGGAGCAGCCTAAAAATCTTTTCTGGTACCTTGAAAGGTGGCAAGGCCCAGCCAACAGTATGATACCAGCCTTCTATACTCCAGAATTATAAGCCAGTAAATGTACATTGTTTAAATCACTCGGTTTGTGTTTTAACTGTTACTCAAACGTTGGCTTCTGCTCTTTAAGAGACTTAGTTTCTGGTACATTATCACAGCAACTTGACAAAACTAATAGAGCATCTGTAGTGGCTTGATACCTAGTCAATTTGTAATATGCAGTTGAACTGAATCAGTGTGGTTCTGGGTGTGAATGGCCCACCTGAGAATTGTTGTCAACAACATAAAAAGCAGAAGTGGAGAGGAAGTGTTGTTCATTCTCCTGCTGCCATTGGCTCTCCTGGAGGAGCTAATTCAGCTTCTTTCCTGATACAAACTTGGCTGTTCTCATCATCAGAGGAGTATGGGACTTTGTCATCACTTCAGTTCACTTTGGAGGAGCGCTAATCTTTACTTTGAACATCCTTTTCCTGGCTCGGAGGGGAAGATAGCATTCCCCTGTCCAATCTTCTGGAGAAGGCTGTTTCCTGATATGAACTTGGCTTTTCTCATTGCCAGAGGAGCTCAGGACCTTGCTGTCGCTGAGGATGGCTATAGTGCTTTTCAGGTGAGCTCTGGTCCTTACTTTGAGCACTGTTTCCTGGCGTCAGCGCTGATCCCTCAGCTGATCCCTGGCAAAAATCCTTCATGCTGCTGCCACAGACATTTTGGCTTTCACCACTGACCTTTGCAACTTACCAGTGCAGATCCATGAAACAGACTTGCATGAGGCATTGTCATTAAGTCCCCAGCTTAATTCTTTGGGTCTTTGGTGTGTGCACAGATTTTCCACACGCTTTCTTTGTATTTGACTCTTTGGGTGACCATTATAAAATAATTGTATGAATGATGGGAACTGTGGGGTTTTTTGTTTGGTTTGCTTTGGTACTGTGGATCGAACTCACGACCACACACTTGCAAAGCAGACGCTTATGCCACTGAGCTAAATTCCCAGCCCTCTATGACTTATGTATCCTGCGTTCCTTAAAAACCCTGACTACAACACTGTCTAACGAAGATTTCTACAGAAATCAGAAGGCAGGGACCCGCCCACTTCCTTACTTTCTATTTGTAAACCTATCTGTAAGTGTCATGTTTGAATGTGTGCATTAATCATTCTATTCGTGTTAACCTGTGCACTACTGCTTTTGGTACCATCTTCTGTATCAGTCCTAGTCCCATTTACTATATTACATAACACCATTTCATAATCTGTTGAATTGTATCCCTGAGTGCATAACTACACTTAAGATTTTTCCATATTTAAAATCTGGATAAAATGCCCAGTAATTGCTGCTTTCTCTATTTTGGCATTTAATTAAATCTAGTCTTCATCCTTTTTCCTATCAAGATTGTTATACCAAACACCAACAGTTACAAATTTATCTTTATAAAACAGTCTTATTTATCTCCCTACTCCTTTTAATTGTTCTTAAATCATATATATCTTTAGGTCTGTCCCTTTCTCTCTCTGTCCCGCACACACTATACACACACACATACATTTCATCTTTCTTTTAATTTATTTATTTGTTTGGTAATGAGGATCAAACTCATGACCTTGTGCTTGCCAGTCCAGTGCTTATGCCACTGAGCTAAATCCCTGGTCCTTTATCTTTCTTTTAAACTGAAGTTGCATTTAGACCCCTAGAGTCACACTGTCCAGGGCTGCCCTGAGTAGGAAACACTGAGACTGTTCAACTCTGCAATGAAGGGCCCATTTTGGCTTATGTCTAAATTCAGATTAACACAGGAACCCACGGACTGCAGAAAGGACTGAGACCTCATGTCATTTTCTCTTCCCAACCTCCGTTGCTGGATGGGCTTATCATGAGCTTGCTGAAGTTTAAAACTATTGGACATTTCATTATGATTCTCATTCTCCTTACCCAAAGAAATCTTTTTACTTAGTTTCCTTCATAGGATGTTACCAAGATTTTTCCTCTGATCACCACACTTTTCTTTTCTCTATACTTCATTCTTTATCAACATACCCGAATCTTTTTTACGTGAATATAAAACATCTCCTTATCAGGTTCGGTCATGATGCATAGCACACTGAGAATCATCAGGACTTCCAGCTGTGAAGATGTTACTCTGTTCAATCCCTCCAATATGTATGACAATGTTTGTTTTTGAAACATAGCCTGGTAAGAGGATTGTTTCAATTGTATTCCCCACAAAATGGCTACGTGCCTGACTTCTTCATCCCCAAATTCTGTTTTGAAACATTGTCCATCCTTTTAATTCTGCTCTCAAACTTTCTGTTATTCCTCGGGTTGTTGTTTTTTGTTTTAGACAGTCTCATCTAATTCCAGGCATCCATTATCCCTTATATGTGTGTACCTTCTTATGCAGAACATTCCTTCCCAGTCTCAGAAAGTTTCTTTCTTCTGAAAGATCAAAGATTGGTTAGGGTGTTGGCCTTCATGCAAGTGGCTAAGTGTCCGGAAAATTCAACCGAAGCCCCATTTTAAGCACAATGTAAACAAATCGTAGTTGTTTCATTCTGCTAGGAGCTGTTTTACGTAGCGTATGTGTACTAGCCATGGTCAACGAGATAAGACTTCCTCTTTGGGGAAAGGGAATAAAGTTTCCAACAAAGAAAGTCAAATGGCAGTAAAATTATAGCAAGACATCACACTGAATTGCATGTGGTAGGTGCCCCACATTGGGGTTTTTGCACTGCAGTAACAGTTCTCCATTTTTGTTAAAACCATATAACCTGGGTTATCTGTCACTAAGACCCCAAATTAACAGTCATTCAGGCTGCTTCTATTTTCTAGAACCACATTTTCAAATATTTGCATTGAATGTTTTTATAGTTTGTGTCTAGATGTCCCCTCAAAGATTCGTGCAGTCATGATGGGAAGGCTTCTGTGGATTAGCTGAATCTAAAGTTTGTTACCAATTCATACTGCAATTCTGGGATTAAAGATGCTAGAATTAAGGCTGGGTGATTGCAAAATTACTTCACTGATTGGACTGGCACCACTCTAATCCCAGAAGTCTGGACTAGATAAAAGGAGAAGAAAGGGGCTTGCTTTCTTCTTTTGCTCTTGTTGATTTTATTGTCTTCTGCTGCCATCAACAACCTCCCTTGTTGCACGACACTCTGCCTTGGAGCCAGCGGATTATGGACTGAAACCTGCACAAGCTGAGCTAAATACCCCCCACTTTTATATAGTTCTTATATTAATACCCAAGCACTGTAATACACTATCTAAACTTCTTTCTTTCTTTCTTTCTTTCTTTCTTTCTTTCTTTCTTCCCTCCCTCCCTCCCTCCCTCCCTCCCTCCCTTCTTTCTTTCTTTCTTTCTTTCTTTCTTTCTTTCTTTCTTTCTTTCTTTCTTTCTTTCTTTCGTACCAGAGATCAAACTTATGACCTCAAGCTTGCAAGGCAGGCACTTCTACCACTGAGCTAAATCACTGGCCTCCTTTCCCCCTTTTTAGGGTGTTCGGTATTTTATCTCAGCAATGACAAAAGTAACAAAGACAAATATGATCCGGTCATGTCAAAGTACCTTAAACATCATTTATCCATACAGTGTATTCTGGTCCACAAATTTAAAATGATATTCTACCTGAATTTGGTTTTTAGGTTTGTTTTTAAAATACACTCTTAATGTTCACAAATTCAGAGCAGAAACTTGGAATTATCATTATCTGCCTGACATTAATTTTCCAAAGTCACCACTGTGGTCTACAGATTCTGTTAATAAAATAGACAGTATGAAATCTACCCTTTCTGTTCTATAATCTCCTTTCCTGGAATAGTTTTGCTTCCTTGCAACTTGATTTTTGCTTATTTTATGAATTCTGTGTCCTACTAAGAGATATGCTTCAAGAGCATTGCCAGTTTTTGAAACTATAAATAAAGAATACAGTGATACCTCGGTTGTTGAACTCAATTCATTCCAAATTCATGTTTGAACACTAAAACGTTTGAGAACTGAACATATTTTTACCACTAGAAGTAACAGAAAACCAAATAATTGGTGCCGATACCCATAAATCACACTTACAAAGTCATTTTCCCAAGATTTAACGAATTTCACAATGACTTCTTTCTATAACTCTACCAAGGTTTTCACAGTTTTCCTCTTCCTTTGCTGCTGGTATCACTAACTTTCTTTGGGGCCACAGTTATAATATTTTGTGGAAATCAAGAGCCAAAAAATGAACAATCATAAATATTGTAACAGACTAACACATACATGGTAAGTTGTCTGGGTGTGACCATGCTTAGAATGAAGAGTCGCCCCTTTGGTCCTGGTAAAATGCAACACGTGACTCACTCATGGCCCTTTCACGTTTAAAGCAGGGTTTTCAACTGAACTATTGAGTAAAGTTATGAAGATGGAGCAGATACGTTTTCTAACTTTGCTATTCAAACATCAGTGGAAAGTTCAAACTTAGAGCTGTTCAACAACCAAGGTATCATTGTATGATATTCTCAGAGACATTCTGCTCTCTTTTGCAATAAACTCTTGACACTGTAATATCCAATTTCTCTATTTTGGCTTCATCACTCTCTATATTCATTTTTATTCTAGCTATAGTTGTCTTTCAATCATTTCACTTGTATATAGTGAGAATGCATAGTAGTCTCCTTTTATCTATGGAAGAGGCATTTCTAGACACCTGGTTTCTGCCTGAAGCTGCAGATAGTACTAAAATCTATATGTAGACATACTATTATGGCTTCAGAGTATGAGCCCCAGGGACCGCTGTTGGAAAAGAGTCAATTGATTCCCTGAGATTCAGTTGTTTGTGTTCAATTAACTAGGCACTAGGAGATCTCTGCAACCAACAGCAAGACACAAAACAGTTTAGCTACTGATCTTGTTTTTGGCAGACCTTGGTGACACCCCTGTGATACTGGTTTTATTCTCATACAGAATGTAAAAGTCATGGATTCATGGAACTTCCACCAAGATTTAAGAAGAAAGTGCTGATAGAGCCACCTTATCTTTGAGAAAGGGGCCAAACAGTTCCACTGGAAGAAAGATAGCCTCTTTAATAAATGGTACTGGAAAAATTGGCTTTCCATATACCAAAAACTAATACTAAACTTATGCATGCCATCATGTACTAAACTAAAGTCTAAATGGATCAAAGATCTAAATACATTAAAACAAAAACACTAAATCTGTTGGAAGACAAAGTAGGTAGAAATCTTGAAGATACAGGGGTAAGTAAAGAATTCATGAACAAGAATCAAACCACACATGAAATACTTCACAGAATCAATAACTGAAATCATGTCCTATTAAAGAGTTTTTGCATGTCAAAAGAAATCTTCAGCATAGTGAAAAGAAAACCCACAAACTGGGAAAAAAGCTTAGTGAACTGTCCCTCAGACAAAGGACTTCTGCCTAGAACATAAAAAGAATAAAAAAAAAAATCAGATCCCCAAAATTCAAAGACCGATTCCAAAAATGGGCATCTGAGATGAATATACAGGTCTCAGTTGAAGAAATACAAATGGAAAATAAATACATAAAAAATTTCAGCATCATTGCTTGTTACAGACATGAAAATTAAAACCACACTGAGATTCCATCTCACTCCAGAAAGAATGGCCAGGATAAAGAAAACTACCAACAACAAATACTGGAGAGGCTGTGAAATAAAAGGAACTCTTCTGCACTGTTGGTGGGTGTGTAGACTGGTTCAATCACTGTGGAGGTCAGTCTGGAGATTCCACAAAAAGCTGGGATTGGAAGTCCCATTTTTCCCAGCTATTACTTCTAGGCACATTTCCAAAAGAACTGAAAACATCATACCACAGTGATATATGTGCACCCATGTTTATAGCAGCACAATTTGTAATAGGCAGCTCTTGGAAACAACCTAAGTGTCCATCAACTGAAGAATGGATTAAAAAAGTTGTGGTATTTTTATACAATGGAGTACTACTCAGTTATAAAGAATGATCACATTGAGATATGTATAAGTAAATGGATGCAACTTAAGACCACACTCATAAGTGAAATAAATCAAACTCACATGTGTAAATGCCGTATAGTCTCCCCAGTGTAAGAAATGGTAAGAGTACATGAGATACAAAAAACTCAATAAATACACTGAAAGGATTAGAATCTGCTGAAAGGGGAAAAATAATATCTCAGGGAAAATGAGGAAAAATAAAAAGGAAAGAGAAAGAAAAAATATCTAAAATTATACAAACACTTAAGGTTCCTAAGATGATTGTTCTACAAATTTTGTAAGTTCTTGGAACAAAACAGTTAACATTCATAGGATTGGAACAATTGTGCATTTATTTTATGGTGATCTGAGGAGCTCTTGAAGATCATTTTGTAAAATAACAACCCCAGTTATGCTTCTACCACCTTGTTTTGAAGGACTATACTGTCAGTGTTTTGGGCCTTTTGCTATTGTTATTTATTTGTCTTTTTTGTTTCATGTTTTTCTAGGAATTTGTTTTATTTTGTTTTGTTTTTCCCTCTAATACAGAAAGGATAGGTATCCATGTAGAGACTCATACATGCATAGAACTTCTCCTAAATAGTTTATGAGACTCGATTATATAATGCATGATGAAATGAACAGCTACTTTGAAGAAAAAGAGACACTATGGTACCCAGTGATGATTCTGTAGCATCATGCTGTAAAATCAAGCAATACTATTATTCTTTGTTCAGAGTGATTTCAGTCTGTTTTGTATTGTTTAATTTCAACATATATGAAGGTATGGACAGCTATTTTGAAGAGAACAAGAGACATTATGGCAGCCATTGTTGATTTCCCTATTGTCTGGTTTTGAAGGCCTAAAGTACCTTCATCATTCTGTTCTGATCAGTTCTATACTATTTTGTTTTGTATGAATTCATTATGTGTGAAGATATGGACAACTATTTAGAAGAAAACAAGAGACAATATGATAGACAGTGATGATCTCCTATTGTCTTGCTTTAAAATCTGTGTCTCTTACACTGTTTTATTCTGATATGCTTTGTTCTGTTTTGCTATGTTTAGCTTTACCCTCTTTAAAATAAATTTTTTTTAAAAATTCTCATTTGTTTCAAAAAAGAAAAAAAGAAAGAAAATAAGTGCTGGTGGTTAGGCAGTGTGAGCCTGACAGCAAGTGGATGAAGCTTTGAAAGCGAAGTCAAAAGCGAGATGGATACCCCAGAAAGTTAGAGAAGCTGGGAACATGGACCATCTGAGAAAAGGCACTAGAAATGAAAAACACTGTACCAACAAAAAAGCCAAAAAAGCTTCAACCACTGGGAATGCCACAGGGGTGGGGCAGCCAAAGCCATGTAGAGCTCACATTTTGCCACAGATTTTCCTGAGTGCTAGACACAGAACTGTAGGATTTAATGTATGTCCCGCTGGGTGTTTCTCTATTATTTTTATTCTGTTGCATAGTGAGATAGTATCAAGTCTAAAAATGAAAAGTACTTGTATATTTTTAATACTATCATTGTTGGAAAAATGTTGCAGAGTAAGATTTTATCTAAAATCTTACCCTAAATTAAAGCGATGTTATACATTGTAACATTGAATGCTCTTTCATAAAGTAATAACAATTAAAATTGATACTGCTGCTTTCATGGGTTAAATATGAAACTTACATGCTTTCCCAGAAACAATTATCCATATTCAACTACCTTAATAAAGCCTTTGATATATTTATTTTAATCATTCAAATTCAAAAATATTGAATTTGCTATTACATTAAGCTATGTGTTCTTAAAAGCAAAGATAAAGTTTCTATGGCATTGTTATTTCTCTATTGCACATTCTGCAATGTGACTGGGCACTACACAGTTCAAAAGATTAAAAAAATACAAGGACACATTTACATTCACACATCAGGTTTGCAAACTGGGCATTGATGCTGGGTCACAAGGAGTAAAATACATAGCTATGACATGATTTTTTTAAAGGTTCATTATTAGTGATGGGTGTAGTGCTTTCTCCTCTTCCTTTTATTCATGTTCTTAAATACCTAAAGTAAAAGAATATTCAAAACAAGTAAAGAGCTGTGCTATTTTGAATTCTGAATTCTTGAAATTAAAAAAGAAAGGCACAAAGGAGTTTATTTGGATTCACTTCTCTACTAGTAGCTTTCTCTTTCAGAAATCCTAGCTCAGCTCACCCAGCTTTGTGGCTTTGGCCACTGGCATATTCTCAAGGGAATGCTGGGAAATGAGTTACAAATACTGAACACCATGTTCACTGTGCTGTTTATAAGTCAGTGTAGAACTAAGTAAGGACAGAAGCACAGCTGCAGACACACAGCAGGTAGAGAATCACTTAAGAGATAATGAAAAGGACCAGGACAAGAAGTTTAAAGAAGAGAAAAAATTTGCAACCTGAGGCGAAACCCTGGAGTGACAATAAACCCTGGAAGACCAAAAGAAGCAGCATACTTAAATTCTCCTTTGAAATTCCTACTTGGCAAACAAGATCCTAAAGCAATTACAAGTAAAGGGTAGACACATCTGGTGCACTGGAAATGGCCCTGCACTGCAGTGCAGACATCTGACCTGGTTGCAGTCAGCCAAAGATGTGACATTACATAAGGACATTGCTTAACTTCTTTTGGTCTCATCCTAAAAATGAAAAGTCTGGACTATAAGTTGTAATGATATATATTTTACAGGTCTAAACACAAATTATAATCATAAACATTTTAGAAGCTACACGAAAGAGGATCAAAACACAAGTTAAATAATAGCTGTGACCGTATAACAGAAACTTAGTGACCATGTGGTTTTCTTGCACAAGATGATCTGAAAATCAGTGTGAGCTCTTGGACTTTTCCACGTCACTGAGAGATAGTACCACTTAACGAGCTGGCTGTCTTCATACTTGAGGTCTCTTATGTTTAACTGATACTCATGTTCTAGTAGTTTCTGCTGTTAGATTTAGCCACAACATAAAAGTAAAGAAATAAATATCCTCTGAATTTATTAAAAGAAGAATTTTTTATCTATTTGAGCTGATCTTATCTGGGAAATAAATATCATTTGTTATTTTAGCTACTGCTCATTTTTATGATGCCTGGACTTAACAGCATAAGAGTACAGACCTCAAAACAGGCTTAGATTATTGGCATATATCAAGTGGTGGTATTTTGATTACATTAATATTATACCTTTGGTCCCCAAAACAACTGGAGGTCTTAATTTTGAACAATTAAATATGAATTAATATTAAGTCTAATACAAGAAATTTTGCCTTCTAGACCTAACTAGTGACAAGCTCAGAGATGATACTTATGAAGTTGTATCATAAAAAATGCTGATATTTAGTGCACATAGATCTAAGTAACACAGTGTATAAAAATATCAAAGAAATGGTTAACAGTTATAGGATCAGGAATTGTTCTAAGTGTTTATTATTTATATCACTTAATGGGAACTGTCAGTCTGATGAAACAGATGATTATCAGGTAGTAAGGAAAGACTTTTTAAGGAAGCCCTTTCCTCTGCATGAGGGCAAGTCAGGAGTTAAATCTAATTTGGAGAGCATATTCTCCTCTCTGATTCCCAGGGTTGGGTCTTTGACAGCCATTTATCCTTTGCAAACTTTGCAAATATACAAAATTTCCCAGTGACAGTCTAACTTTCTTCTTAGCTATATGTATTTCCTTTCCATCTGTCAGTTGTTTTTTGGTCAATTTTGGTATTCATTATATCTATTCATACTGAACAGAGGAAGAGACCAAGTGTATCCTTGATGCTTAGATGCTATCTAAAGTCTAGTCATCATTATATTTTCCTTGCTCACATATATAGGATTAAAGCTCAATATACCAAGAACCCATAAGAAGAAATGATACATATCTATGGATTGCCACGGACCAATATTTCTAACATAGCTCCTTCCTTCCCACTCTTTTGGTATTACACCTACAGCTTATAAAATGTGAGGTTTAATCACATTAAGTTTAACTGGTAATAATTACAAAATGTACAATTTCTCCACATTAAACAACCTTATGCAGAAGGACTCACAATGAGACAGGTTAGAGAGGGTCATAAATACCCCTATACTTTGCATATTAGCATAATAACACCAGTAAAGTAACTTTTCAAATCCTGTGAACCACATCAATCTATCAGCCTTTTTATCCCCTCAGTACCACATAGGAAAATCATGGTATGTGTCTATGTGGATATGTAAAAGATTGCTGGTACTGGAAAAAGTAATTAGAAGATTGGTCCTTAAAAGCAGAAGTTAAAAAAAAAGGGAGGATACCAGGTGCTCATGAGTGATGGTCACCTCAAAGCAAAATAAATGCAGTAAATATCAACCTTATACAAACAAAAACTAAATAGATTTGTGTGGGGGAGCCCTGGTATGTCTATGTATCAGAGTATATTTCATTGCATGTATTAGAGCATACCAGAAGCAGGAATGACTAATGGGTCAGGGAAAAGAGGATGCAGTAATATAAAAATATGTTTTTTAAAAGTCTGCATTGGGCTACGTTCTATTTTACTTTGCTTCTATCATTCACCTTATTCTCTATGCCTCAGTGTTCTACATCATCTAGAAATGTGTCAAAACAAATCTTTTCTGAAGTCATGGCTAAAATTGTTGAAAATTCTTGACCAAATCAGAGCATTTCAGGACATCAATCAGAATAATTCCATAAATTTTTAGGAATCTTTTCAGCAACACTTTTTAAGAAACTTGCCACTCAATGGGTAAAATATTCTACTAATGCCAGGAGTTGGGGTCCAGGACTTTAATTGTAGCGCTTAGGAGTTTGTCAGGAGGACCACCGTGAGTTCCACATCATATTGATCTACACAGTGAGTTCAAGCCCAGCCTGAACTATGCAGTGAGAGCCTGTCTCAAAGCAAAACAAGAAATCTGATTGATTCAACTATTTTCCATAATTTTTCATTTTGGGCTTTTGGGGTTTAGTAAGTTAATTGATGATATGGAGATAATGAATGAAACTGATATAGGGTGTTTTTTCCATCCTGACTCTATAAAAAATAAAATTGATTGCACTAGAATGTATTTTCATTTATTTATGCATTTGATGAATACACTCATTTCTAATGATTGACTTTTGACTTTTTTTAATGCTTGTACTTGTGCACTTGGTAAGCTAGATGTCTGTATAATACATTATTTACATACAATACATTTTTTAAAAATCACAAAACTTTCATCTTTCCAGACTTTGCTATGATTCTTTAAGGAGTGAAAAGGTTCTGAAATGTTATTTTCACTACATGGGAGGTACATTTATCCTGAAAAAGACACTTGAAATAATACATAAGAACTGTGTTATCATCTCATAACCTATGTCTTGTTTAGTCCAGCTTTTTTTTAATTTATTTTGTTTTAACCATTTGAAAACATATTATCATTGACAGAAACAAAAAGCAAAATAGTATCCCCCATGTAATCGTAGGAAAACAATTTTAAAATCAAACTAGAAAAGTCCTATGTGTAAATAAAGCCCCACTGAAAGTATTTTTTAATGACTAAATTAGTTAGGTAATGTCTGAAAATGAGGGGAAAAGTCCACAAATAATGTTTTTACTGCCTAGTTTTTTAATAAGCTATGTCTATGAATGACTCATGTCTGTTAAAATGCCAATCACATTGTCAAAGAAAATGGAAAATTAAACATTTTAGCCTGGCAGTCAAATGAGTTAGACCAAGGTTTTCCCCCTTTCTTTTCAAAATGGATTGATTTGTATTTAGGTGACTGACAATTAAGACACATATGATGAAAGTAAGGAAAATTTTCATTTTGTAACTGAAAAAACTTGAGTCCGCAGATTTTATTGCATAGCTAACTTACGCAGCCTTGGCTACCTTCTCTGACTTTATCATTTATGTTGAATTCTGGGAGGCATATCCACAAAAAGTTCAATCTGTCAGCAATTAGATGAGCATATCTACTGAGGTATTCCTTATCCTGATATGTAAAATACTTATAACTTGCATGACTTTCCTATTTTTTTCCTGATTTAGTTTCTTCTAGACATTTGTTTGTTCTTACAGTAGCGTCCTTACAGTAACTATATAGTTCTTACAGTAACTCTATTGGTTACTTTACTCTTGCTGTTGAGAAAAAATACCTGATACCCCATATGAAGGAAGGAGAAGTTTATTTCTTACAATTTTTGGAGGTTTCAGTCCATACTCAGCTGGCTCCAACACAGGGTGCTGTGCCTGAGAGGAAGCTGTTCATAGGGGATGCAAGCGGCAAGAGTGAAAGGACAAAATGGGGGAAGCAGGCCTCCTACCTGCCCTCCTGTTATATGTCAGCCCCACCCCTGGGCGGGTGCAGCACTCACACCTCCAATCCCAGTGCTAGACAACAAACCAATCACCAAGCACCAAGGCTAGATTCAGCCAGGCATCCATGATGGCTTGAGGCTTGGCTGGGGTGGGGGAAGGACTGGGGAGTGGGGCAGAGAGGAAGGGGGAGAGGAGCAGGTGGAGATTGGAGAGGGCGATGGAACACAAACCATAACATAAATCTTTTGGTTAAGAGTATGTTTGAAAGGAAAACGGAGAATTGTAATGTACCTTTGGTATTAGGTCACAGAGACCTGCCAGTGACAAGGAAGCCTTTACACAAAAGCACAGTGGTATTTTGGGTCACTCCAAGGCATACCAATAGCTGACTAGTTTGCTATGTGAAAGTTGGCACTGAATTTATGTAACCAGGACAACTTTTGATTGGATTGAACGTAAGAAAGAGGAGGGAAAAAACAGCAGGTAGAAAGTATGCTATCCTTTAATAACCACAGAAGATACTGTCTAAGAACCTCAGTCAATGCCTGAAATGACAAACATTACTGAGACCTACATGTACTGTTTTTTCTTATACATGTATACCCATGACAAAGTTCAATTTTTAAGTTAGACACAACAAAATATTATTATAAAAGTATGATAATATTATCTAAGTGAATATTTAAAAGATGAATTATTTCTAGAATTTTCCATTTAATATCTTTAGACCATGGTTGACCATATGTAAAGAAATCCATGTAATAAGGAATGAATACTGTCTATAAAAAGAAGAAAGAAGGAAATGATATTGAGTCTATGATTTTTCCAAACTGTATTTAGACTGAAGTTACAAACCCCACATATGCTAACAAACCTCCTAAAATGTTTTTATTTTATTATTTTATTTTATTTTCATTTAAGTAGTTTTAAAGCCCCTAGAAATTTTTTAAAACAATATTTTGGCTTTCAATAAAGGTTGAACTATATAAGAGTTGGTCAACATTAAGAGTTATCGAAACGATCTTTTGTTGGACGGATTTGTATTTTGGCTATTTTAGTTTTCAGTAACAGCTCACCAGAAGGAGAGACAAAACCTGAGATTGCACTTAAGAGAACACAAAATACAAGAGACAATTTTCATAAATTATATTAGGTGGGTTTCAAATGATATATTTTCTAAAACTTCTCATACACTTTTAAACTTAAAACTTGCATGTAATATATACCATCAACTTACAAAGAGTGTGAACCTGATTTAAAATTAAAATTTGTCTAAAAATTACACTGTGGCAAAAGGCTGCTTATTTTTTATTATGGTAAAATAAACAGAAAAGCATCAAACTTGGGGATTGTGACTTCAAGGTAAATGCTAAAAAGAATTTTGCACTTGTGGATTTTTTTCTGTAGTTTTGTCAATATATTTCTCCCACATAAATGTGTGCTGTTGGCTAGCCACACGAAATAAACGACTTTGGCCTTAACTGAATGCTACTTCTACAGTACATCATAACCCCAGCCTGCTGAGTATAAGCCTTAGTTGGCAGTAATCTACATCCAGTGGCATTTGGAAAGCTGCAGTAATGATGATGAAATTAAAACTCAGAATTTAAATAGCACATAGGTCAGTGTGCTGAAAAATGTAGGTAAGAATAATAATGACCTCTAAAATGTTTGTGTTCATTGGTGAAGGCTAAGCTAATTAGAAATAGAAGGTGAAAAGCTATTTCTTTTGTTCTGAATGTTCCAACTAGAATGGCCTGGAAAACAATAGCATATTCAGAAGTTATATCCTCTTAAAGAAATAATGCATTTAATAACTCTATGTTTATATCTGTATACCATTTGACCTCTGTTATCATAGGTGGTTCTAAATTATACCCTTTTGATTTAAGTATTTATTATGAGTCAGAACAAAAATTGTGCGACATTTCTTCAACAGTTCTGGCAAAAGTTGCGGATATAGCGCTTTGGTAGAGCATTTGCCTAATAGGTATAAAGACCTGGGTTGAAGCCACAAAACTAGAAACAAAAAGACCTAATAATGTAACAATTTTGACAAGACTTACCATAATTTTTATTTAATAATACATTAACTAAATTCCAAAATATTATGAGATTTCTCATTTCTTTCTCTATAAATTTTGATGCATCAAGGGATACCGGAGATAACAATTATATTACCTAGTGCCATCACGAACCTTTTTTAGCTTTCCTAAGAACATCATTGTTCTAGGAAACTGAAATTGGGAAACACTGTTTCATGATAATTTGAATATATCTATCTCTTCCTAATTTTAAATTTATTTAAAATGCTAATTTTGAATTCTACATGACTATCATTACTCAATGTTAATTGGGTTTACCTGAAATGGAATTCCTTAGACTGGCAATAAATAAAATATATATCAAAAATATCCAAATCCAAACATAAGTATGTGTGAAAAAAATTAGTATAACTTCATATTTTGTAATGATTGCATTCTATTCAAATTATGCATTTTGAGTTTTTCAAATTCCTTGTCATTAACACCAATTCTTTAGAGTTCATAGGTGTGTTAGGAATGACTGGCTGGATTTTGATTACATTATATAATTAAATTATACACTGAAACTTTATGTGGTATTACATAGAGAATAATAAAATTTTCCTTATTTAGGATGGTGAGATAGGCCCAAATAATTCTCTTAAATAAATGTTTATTTGGATATAAATTGAATTTTAATATATACTACAAGGTGAGAGAGTACGTATTTTATATAGTTTTTTGATACCATATCCACTAAAAGTATTCAACATTGAATTGATCAATTCTGTTTCTTTAATTGTAAGTGTCACTTTAAGTCCATTTTCCAATACAGTAACTTCTATTCTTATCTCTAGAAAGATATATGGATATAAAAATAGAGAAAGAGATAGATACACATATATGTATAAAACCATGCATACAGACATATTCATCATACAAATTAACAATTGTTCACTAGGTAAGGTCCATGTGTCAAAAGAAATATCCTTTTTATTCTATCAAATACCCAACAACACTGACATTGAAATGAAGAGAAATAAAAATTTGTTTGGGTCGTACTTTACCATTCAGCTGTATGGAAAGAAAAGTATGAAATTTAGACCAAAAGGAGCTGCTATAACACAGGCACTTAATAAATATTTTGAATAAAATAATTATACATTGTTCCCATCTGGAAATATTGTGAATTTGCTAACTCAATGGTTGCCTTATAATATGTCCTTCAATATGTGTCATTATATGAGCACTCTGTTCAAGCATTAATATTACACATGGAATTATATTTTACTTTCACCCATTGTAATTTTGCTTTTTTATACATTACTAGAAGAAATATTAGACATAATTTTTATCACAACTTTTACTTGGGATCATATTCCAAAATTTGACAAAGGAATGATCCCTTTTTTTGCGGATAATATAAGACAAAGCAACCTTGTACTTTGCAGGTATACAAAACTAAAAGGGAATTAGATGCTTCAGTTCATAGGCAAATTTTCACATGGCTAATTCCAAATTATAAGTATGGAAATCAAGCAGTTAGTTCACACTGCAAAGCAAAATGTGAATTGGTCCATGTAGCTTAGTCCAAAAGTGAACTCTCTAGTACTTGATTCTGCAGACAGTTATGACATACACATAATTCAATACAAAGATCTATTTCAAAGACTGTGCTGATCTTTGCATGCCCCTTTCATAGAACAGAAGAATGAGCATATAGCAGGCAACTGAAAATATACTAAGAAAGGTAGAAAGACTTGTATGTACTGAACTCATTATGAACATATACTTGAGTGAAATTTCAACTACTTTATATAAAAATCCAAACATAATATGATGTTTTCTCAATAAGCAATTTTAATACATTATAAAATGATTCAGAAAGCCCTGAGGACACTCGTGACATCTAGTATTGTTCTCTTTATGACAGTTTCTTCCCATATCCCAAATCATGAAAAGATATCAAGTAGAAATTCAATAGTGTAAGAATAATTGCTATCAAAAATGTAACCGTTCTCAGATAGTACAATTAGAGTTGATAAAGTATCTTTTAGGTTTGACCCATTTTACTTCCTTTTGTGCATACAGACAAATATTCATACCTGTGCGAAATGTAAAAATAACTGAGAAGCACTAGATACAGCCCATTTCTCTATAGACAGCCTTTTAGGTTCTTCATCATTACACATGTTGACTTACATAACAAGCAAAGGAAAGTTACAGCCTCTCTTCAAATTTTATTTCCTTTTTGAAATTATACATGTAAGACAATGCATTTTAGTTTTTAAGATTACTGACATTCTGTAAATGCAAATATACATTTTATACATTGCAATATTACCAAGAAAGAAAAAAACTTAACGAAAAAAGGAAGTGGCTGTGTAGGAGTAAACAGGAATAGAACAATCCCAGTATTGTACCCTTCCCACTACGCTTCAAGATTGTCTTTTAAATTTCTACTTTAAATCACTTCTATTCCTATCACATCTCAGAAAATTGGCTAAGAATTTGAATCTCAATTTCCTCATTTAAAACATTCACCTCCCCCATAAGTACCATGCTTGCTTTACAAGGAAAAGTTTTTATACCAACTGAAAATGTTATGATCAAATAATTTATTAGTTTTAATATTTATGTACTGGAATTTTTTCTTCATTAATATTTACAACGAATGTTTTTGTTGTGTTCTATGTTTTTACACTTGAATTTGGTGATCAATTGAGATTAGTGGCTTTTTAGCTCAATTAGTTAGTACGTAAAACAAATTTATTGTTTACTTTGTAACTATTATAATTTATGACAATTTTAATTTTACATATATCATATATCATCTTTAATATATATGTTGTTTAATAACATTAATTCCCAAACAAGTCTGTAGGTAATAGCTAATTGTTTTCATATGGCAGGAGTTAACATTTTCAGAAAGATTTTGTCACTTTGTCCAATGCCAATGTCAGTAGATGTCAAGCCTGGGATTGGAGCCTCTGTCTCTTTGGCAACAAAGTCAACACTCTTGAGTACAGGAAATTAAAAGTATGAAACACATGTGACATTCATAATATGAATAATAATGAAACAGGTTTTCTGCTTTAAAAATATTCAAAGTGAAATGTGGGTAAAACATAAAACCACTGTATGGGCTGGTGATATAATGATTTACCTCAAATTCAAAAATTATTTCCTAAATAAGTTGTAGAACAATGATATACATGATAAGAATAAAAGGAAAAATCAAGAAGTTCAAATGACTTCATCCCCTACTTTCTCCTAATCTTTTTCCACTAACAAGAAAAGTTAACGTAGACACTAAATTTCTTCTTGTTTGTTGGGTTCGGTGACAGCTTCTATAAGACAGAATTTTTTTTAAAAAAATAGTAAATGTCCATAGCAGTGTAAGTAGCGATCAACAAATGGAAGAGAGGAAGGAGCTCCTCCGGCGTCTGGATCACTCTGCTAGGCAGCAAATTCAGCATCAGCGGTGACCCTGGAGTCAGGGGCCAGGAGGCCAGGATATATCAAAAGCAAAGAAGACTTGACTTTTTACCTTTTATTTTGTTTTGCTTTGTTAAGTGTTCACCATAGGCAAAATTCAAACAAGCTTGGAACTTTAGCTCCAGAGAATGTAACCTCCTCTAAGTGTGCTGGTGAGGTCCAGGGGCTCCATGAATTCCTAAACATAAGTGAAACTTTGGAGGAATAATTCATGGTCCCTAAAACAAAATAATAGAAATATTGTTCAAGTGAGTAAAGAGAAATCTTCTTCTCTCTGAATTTGGTCAAAATAGCCCATTTCCCTTGAAAAAAGAACAGTGATCTCAGAGAAAAGAATAGACATTTCTTGAAGACTTATTTTAAATGTAATCTGAAACCTAATTCTTCAGATAGTAAAAGTGAAGTTCTTGTGAATTACCAAACATACCCCACGTCACAATTAGTTACTGCCAGAATAAGGACAATAATCCGAGTTATTTACATGGAAGCAAAAACTCCTTTCACTCTTTGAAGTATCTTAACTGTGAAACTTGGCAATTAGTTGAATTGTTTTTAGCATAAATCTTAATCATGCAATTTTTTTTTCTTGTAAATGATGGCAGGGTTCAACCACTGAGGGGCACCATTTGCATCATATTTTATGAAATGGGATCCCAGGAGCTTTGTGAAATATAATTAACCTCCACATACATTCACAGAGACTCCTGGCTTGCCTCTGTTTCCACAAGTTATCTATGTTTGCTTCACCTCATAGAAAGCCTTAATTCTGATGTTGAAGGTAGTAGACCACATACTCTAACAGAAAAAAACGAATGCTAGGTTCTGAATATCTCTGACGTTTTCTACATTGGCTTAATGATAATTCTGCTAATATATTTAACTTTGGTTAATTCCTTGAAGGAAAACAGTCAAGGCCCACATAAAGTTTTAGTCAAGGGCAGACCACATACATGGTGTTAGTGCCCAGGATTGTAATGCAGCTGAAGAGGTAGCTAGTACCTAAAGATATCATAGTCAAATAGTCACTCACATAGTTATGGTTATACACAAACCCACTATGTTATAAACAAACCCACTATGTCATGAGTCTTACAAAGTTAGGTACACGATAATAATATGTGACTATATTACTGGTTGTGTGTTTATTGTATGAAGCATCATTATATATCTGGGCATAATGGTATGTGCCTGAGATCCCAGCACTCTAGGAAGCTGAGGTCAAAGGACTGTAGTTTGAGCCCAGCTCTTGCAACCTCCTGTGACTCTATCTTATAATAAAAAATAAAACAGGGCTGAGGGTAAATCTCAGTGTGAAAGACCTGGATTCTATCCCCTGAACAAGTAAAAAACAAAACAAAACAAAACAAAATAAAGCAGTATGCCATGTTACCAGCAATAGTGTCATATAGCTCATCGTCATAAAAAAAACTGAATGAGTAAAAACAATCATATAAAACAGATAAAATTATGCTGTTATCAGTAACAGCCTGATCTACCTGATTTACACCACATCTGAGTGTGTCACGATACCACGTCCAGGGACTGACCCTGCCATCTAGATCTACTCCACGATGGTCACAAAACAACAGAATCAGCAAATGAAGCCTTTCTTCGAAGGCATCTTCCCTGCCAAGTGATGCGTGACTGTGTGAACCTTAGGGAGATTATAAGGTTGCTTCCAGGACCCAGTGAGATGCAAAAAACTCATAAACATAAGTGACTATGACAGAGATAATCAGATGCTCACAAACTTCATTTTTTTCCTCCTTTTGAACAAAATGTTATGAAATATCATCCAGATTTCTCTTTATTTAAAAAGCAATGAATGATTTCTGAATGAGTTCTGTCCTGTGGACTGTATGTAGCATCTTGCATGATGCCTCTAGCACTGACTACAAAAACATTCTGTGTAACACTGTATTTTGCATCTTCCTTATCTGCTGCAGTGGATCCAGGACCATGTCAAGGCAAGGAGACTAGCGCTGTGGAAACTCCTGGTTCTGTCAGAACTCTGGGGCCTACTGTGAACTACTCCTGGGTGGCAAAATTAAGGGGTTCTTTTCAATGGCAGTTTTCCTGCTCTGCAACCTGAGGCCTATGTAGATGTGATGAGTGTAGAAGTCCCTATTGTTACAAACATAGTGTCCAAAACTCAGGCTTTCCACTCTCCCAGAATCCTACTGCCATAAATAACCATTTTGATTTTGTCTATTGATATTTTATGTTTATTTTTTGTGGTTCTAGAGATTGAACCTAGGGTTTTGTGCTTACCCAGACCTCAGTGCTTTTATTTTCTAAAGTTTTGCAGCTCTGTTGAAGCACCCCAATTCCACTCACAAGGATTGACTTGCAAATAACTGATCTTTACTTAGCCTACTTCTGCAGTCTCAGCAACTGCCAAAAAGGTTCTTTTCTGAGCATTCTTCTCGGAAATGTGAACATCTTTCTACTGTGTGCATGAATTTGAAATAATCTACTATTAGTGAGTATACTCAAGAGTTTTTGACCATTTGCAAAATATTTTGTGTCGAAGACATAGATACGAATTTGCCTTGTTTACTTGCCCTTTTTACAAGTCCAAAGCCTAAGTCATTTTTATTTTTAATAAATTTAAAATTGTGTTTCTTACTGGAAATTGGCAAAGAAAAATCTCAGAATTTTCTCTCTTTTCAAAGCAACTGATGTGACAATGAAGTCACTGAAAGAATCTCATAGTTTATGCTAAGGCAATATTGGACAGTGTCAACCGAATACTCAAAATAGTGAGCAGTCCACGCACAATAAGCTAGTAACGGAGGATTCAATTAAAAGAGATGCGTGTATGAAAATGTCAGAACTATACATTGTCTGGCCTAAAAATCTGTTTCAAATAAAATGCTTAATTTAACTGAATTTTCCAGTCTATGACAATGTAGAAATGATTAAGGTAGAAATAAATTGTGTAAATCAATAAATTCTCAATGTTTGAATGTGTTGATCTAAATTTAGGTATGTGTATTTGAAAAAAGCATTGTTCATATGAAACTTCTTCAGTTATGATATTTAGGAAAACCAGAAAGAGTAGTTTTAGGAAAAAGCTATTTTTTCTAATCAAATGTCTTGGTGAAAAGTATAGGAACAATTAATCCAGAAAAGACTGAAGGACAATACAGCAGCAGAAATTTAAAATTTTTATATATTATATGCAATGCATAAATTTCTTATATTATTTTATATTTTCAAAATAAAAATAAAGGATTAAAGCAATACAAAATTTCAAAAAATAAGAAATTAACACTAGTTAATATATTGCATATTGTTATCTTACAAATAGCTGTTCAGATTATAAGATTTAGACATGAAAATATGATCGAAAATATCAAAAAATGAAAACACAAACTGTTCTTTTTGATGAACTAACACACATTAGTACTATACTTAACTATCTTGTGTGTGTGTATATATATATATGTACATATATACATATAATCTTTTCTTTTCCTTCTTTTCTCCTTTCCCTTATCTCAGTTGTTCTTTCCTTTTGAGCACTTTCTTTCCCTTTCATTTCCACAATATATATTATACAGTTTGAATCTTACTCTTTCAGGTTTTTTTTTTTTTTTTTTTTTTTTTTTTTTTTTTTTTTTTTTTTTTTTTTTTACTAGAGAGACAATACAATATTTATACACAAGTCTGATTTATTTCACTTGGGAGTATGGTCTCAAGTTGCATCCATTTATGTATAAAAGCCTCAGGTTTGTCCTTTATAACTGAAAAATACTGCATTCTATAAAAATATCACATCTTTTTATGCATTCCATGGTTGATAGGCATTTGGGTTGTTTCCAAAGTTTGACTATTACAAATTGTGCTGCCATAAACACCCATGCACATGTATCACTGTGGCATGATGTTTTCAGTTCTTCTGGGAAAACATCCAGAAGGGGCATAGCTGGATTGAGTAGGATCTCAAATCCTAGTGTTTTGAGGAATCTCCATACTGGATTTTCACAGTGATTGTACCAGTCTACACTCCCACCAACAGTGGAAAAGGGTTTCGTTCTCCCCACAGTCCCGCCAATATTCATT
>PVJX010025450.1:0-26914 GCA_004027295.1 Dolichotis patagonum | reverse complement strand
TCCCACACAAGGTGCACAAGTCCTTGTTGTTGGATTTTGATAAGTTTGTCACAAACTAGGAAGAATCTAATGTGAAGAACACAGTAAAATCTCAAGTGTTCTTATGTCTGTTGTGTTGGCTTTTCTTGTGTTGTGGTTTGAACAACTTAGACATTTACAATTGCAAAATTCCAATCATATTAGATGGATTTGGGGTCCAGACTGCACTTCAGCAGTTACATTTTTCACTTATCTTCACTGACATAATATTCTTAAGGAGGCAATCTTCAAATCATGAGAGATTTGCTTTCATGCCATTAACAGAGATTTCTGGTGATGAATTTGGTGAATTCATGGTCACATCTGAAAAGTTAAGTGAAAATGAAATTTACATCCTCAAAATCCATTTAGAATGCTACAGGTAAAACTACTCTTGGTTATATTGTTGAAAATTTGAAGTGGAACAAATAAAATATCTCCTCATTAGTCACAGATAAAATTTTAGTGTTAGTGGATTCAAATGAGGAAATTATGACTACATCTGAAATACCTGAATAAATTGTCTCTACAAATGATATATTATGATCAGATATTTCATGAATGAATCCAACTTAACAATGAAGGACTCTTTCCTCAATTCTGAAGAATGAATATATACATATAAAATAAGTTCCTATTTTTTATATATGTATATGAAATAGAGAGATTCAAGTGGTGGCAGGATTCTTGCAACCTCACTTCATCCTGACTTCAAGTGTCACTTTAATGCCTCTTCATAGCCAAGATGTGTGACTAATCTGAGAAGAGTATTACTCCAAAGTTATGTGCACAGATGCTTCTTAGTTGAAAGTTGTATGCATGATATTTTAGTTGGTTCTCTTTCTTCAGGAAAATATGAAAATATCAGGCTTTTAAAAATGTGTATTAACAGGCATGCTAAACTTTGATATTGATCTTTTGATTTTTCTAAAGTGTAGCATGTCTGAATCTTTTTGATTTACTTATACTAGATGCAATGATAATTTCTTTCTGTTTTATATTTTTGTCCTAGATTGTTTTCTTTTGTCCTAGACTGTTCTTGTTTTTTTTTTAATTTTTAACTTTGAAGGGAATAAAACTAAAAGAAGTAAAATGAAATAGAGTGAATCAAAACAAAACAAAGAATGTGATACAAGACTTCAAAGCAAGATATGAGGAAATCAATAATGGTTACACCTCTCGTGATCTTCAAAATAAGTGCCCACTCCACCCGGCATAATAAAATTTTAAAAAAGAACAGAATAAAACCAATCAAAAAAAACAATGAAAGTAATATAGGACTGCAAAACAAGAAAATAAGAATATAACAGTGGCTACCATAATACATCTTGTTATTTTCAAAGTAGCTGCCTATACCTCCAGACATAATCAAATCAAACAAAACAAAATTTAATAGAGTCTATCAAAACAAAACAATGAATGTGATACAAGAATTCAAAACAAGATAAAATAAAGTCAATAATGGCTACCATAATGCTTCTTGTGATCTTCAAAATAACTGCCCATTCCATCAGGCATAATAAAATCAAACAAAACAGAACAGAATAAAACCAATCAAAACAAAACAATGAAAGCAATACAGGAGTTCAAAACAAGACAATAGGAATACAACAGTGGCTACCATAATGCACCTTGTTATCTTCAAAGCAGCTGCTTTTACCATCAGACATAATAAAATCAAACCAAACAAAATAGAATAAAACTAAATAGAACAACGAAAACAATACAGGGCTTCAGAACAGAACAATAGATTAACAATGGCCACTGTCTTCTCTTTTTAAACATTTTCTCCCCTTTCTCTTTCACAATATCTATTGTGCATTTTGCATCCCATTAACTCCTTCAGTTTTTTATACTAGGAAGACAACATGATGTTCATCCACATGACACTGAACCATTTCACCCATGAGCATGATCTCACGTTGTATCCATTTATCTACAAGAGCTTCCGGGTTCTCTTTCTTTGTAGCTGTGTAGCTTTCTATTGTATAAAAATGCCATATCTTTCTTATCCATTCTGCAGTTGATGGGCAAACCACCCTACTTTTTTCTGGTTCCCTGTCAAGTAGAACATTGCTTTCTCTCCTTTGACTTTTAATCTATGAATTTCCTTTTGAGTTAAAAGTGTTTCTTGAGGTTGGGCCCCACCCAGCGATCCCAAGTGGCTGGGGAACTGCCTGCACACTGGGTCTCCAGCCAAAGGCCTGCACAGCAAACCCCATTGAGCTGTGCAATTGCAGAAAATGGCTTGGAACCTGATAAGGCCTCACTATGCATCCCCAATCACTCAGGGACCTTTGGATAGATCCCTCAGAGCCTGATTGTGCCCCACCCAGTGACCCTGAGTGGCTGGGGAACCACCTGCCTTCAGTGACATAAGCTGAAGGCCTGCCTGCACAGAGAACCTCACCCCACTGCAACCTCGGTACCTTGCTGGGAACCTGGAGGGCCCTGCCCAGCAACTCCAAGCAGCTGTGGAGCTTTGGTGCACCATATGGCATGAGCTGAAGGCCTGCACAACATACTCCATCTAGCTCTTCAGCAATAGTACGCCACTCAGAACCTGGTAGAGTCCAGCCCAGCAACCTCAAACAGTGGAGGAGCTTCAGAGTACAGTATGGGGTGTGCTGTAGGCCATCCCAGCATACTTCTCACATTTGAAGAGCCTTTGGGTGCCACTAGGGAGCTGGGAAGGCCTGAATAACGACCTCTACTGCACTGGGGAAACTTCATTCAGTACAGACAGACATCCACAACCCAGGAACCAACTGAGACCTTACATTCAGCTTCTCCAGGATAATACACGAAAATGACAAAACAAAAGAGCAAAGTACAATCTCAAACCTCTAGCTCATCCCAAATAAGCCCAGGAGACATAGACATAGAAGAAATTTTAAGCCATACACATCTAATTTCTGAAATGATAACAACTGAAGTAAAGAAACAACTACATGAAGCTGTAAAGGAGCTTAGATCATAAAATATCTCATGGGTAATGACAAACATAATTTTTAAAATGCTGAACATATCTAAAGAAGACAGTTTTAAAAAATTGAGGAGCACTGCAGAAAAATAGAAACCTTTAATTAACAATATAAGAAAGACATAGAATGAATGAAACAGATTCAAACAGATATCCAGGAAATCAAAAATTTCATCAAAAGTTGACAAAACCTCCTGAATGAAGGTGAAGGTAGACTTTCAGACCTCAAACAAGATTGCACCTTGTGAACAAGAAAGATCTTTTAAAAATAACAATGAATCAGGAAGTAACAATTCAACAGTTCAAAAGATAATCCAAAGAAAAACAATATAAGATTGATATGTGTCAATGAAGGGCTGGGGATTTAGCTCAGTGGCATAAGTGCCTGCCTTGCAAGTGCATGGTCATGAGTTCAACCCTTGGTACCAATAAAAGAAAAAGAGAGAGAGATATGTGTCAATGAAAAAGAAGGTGACAACACAAATGATATCAAAAGAATATTTACAGAAGCAAAAAATTTCTGAAACATGGAAAGGCAACTAATATAAGATATGTGAATCATATGGAACTCCAATTAGCCATAACCAAAATAACCTACACCCAGACATACTATAATCAACATTCCACAAATTCAACATAAGAACAGACTATTAAAAGCTTTTAGAGAGAAGAGAAAGAGCACCTATAAAGGAAAGCCCATCAGAATCACAGCAGGATTCTCAACACAAACAATGAAGTCAAGAGCACAGGGTGAAATATTTCCAGTCCTAAAGGAAAACAATTTTCAACCCAGATTGATGTACCCTGCAAAATTTTCCTTCAAAACTGATGGGGAAATAAGATATTTCCACAACAAAGAACAACTGAATAATTTCATGACTACCAAAGAACCCTGCAAAGAATACTGAAAGATATTCTAGAAAGACATAAAACTAATTATGACTTCAAGAACTCAAACAGAAAAAAAACTAAGCAAGGCAAATAAACAGAGAGGAAAGGTAAAAAACCAGCAACAGAAAGATAACATGACAAAAATAAGCCAATATATATATATATATATATATATATATATATATATATATAAGTTATAAACATTAATCTAAATGAACTCAACTCACCATTAAACAGACTGGCAGAATGGACCAAGAAACAACAACCAAACATACGCTGTACACAAGAAACCCATCTAACAGAAAAGAAACCTCACAGACTAAAAGTCAAAGGATGGAAAACAATACTTCATGCCACAGCGACACTCGAAAAACAGGGATAGCTATTCTGTTTGCAGACAAGATGAACTTTAAATCAAGAATGATCAGAATAGATAAAGAAGGTCACTACATACTAGTTAGGGAAAACTTCAAGAGGAAGAGATAACAATCATAAATATATATGCACCAAATATGGGAGCACCCAGCTATATAAAATAAATATTAATAGAAATGAAAACTCAAATAAGCAATAACACAATTATAATGGGAGACCTTAACACTCCATTGATGTAAAGAGACAGATCAACTAGACAGAAAATCAGCAAAGAAATCACAAAACTGAATCAAACCTGTGAAATGGACTTAGTAGACATGTACAGAGTGTTCCACTCAACAACATCAGAATATACATTCTCAGATGTACATAGGACATTCTCTAAAATAGACCATATACCAGGCCATAGAACATGTTTAAGTAAATTCAAAAGAACTGAAATTATCCTATGCATATTTTCTGATCATAATGCCATGAAACTAGAAATTAATGACAAAAGAAACTGCAAAAAACTCCATAAACACATAGAAATTAAATAATACCCTTGTGAACAACCAATGAGTCACAGAGGAAATTAAACAATATCTACAAGCAAATAAAAATATCAATACAACTTACTGGAAGCTTTGTGAAGCAGTGAAAGTAGGCCTCCAGGAAAATTTATTGCGGTGAATTTCCACATCAGAAAAGCAGAAAAAACACAAATAAACAACCTGATATTACACCTCAAACATCTAGAAAAACAAGAGCAAGCTCAAAGAAGGGAAGAAATTATAAAGATTAGAGTAGAAATCAATGCAATAGAGACTAAGAGAACAATACAAAGAACTAACTAATCAAAGAGTTGGTCCTTTGAAAGAATAAATAAAACTCATAAGCCCCTAGCAATCTTATTAATAAAAGGGAAGAAAAAACTCATATTTATGCCATAAGGAATAAAAGGGTGAAATCACTACAGACCCTGTGGAAATACAAAAGATAATCAATACCTACTTGGAAAAACTTTACTTTCATAGTTTTGATAATACAGAAGAAATGGACAGATTCCTAGAAACATATGAATTACCAAAACTGGATCAAGAAGATGCAAAACTACTGAATAACCCAATTTTAATTAATGAAATTGAAAATGTAATTAAAACCTTACTAACCAAGTAAAGCCCAAGTCCATATGGATTCAAGGCTGAATTCTACAAGAAATTCAAGGAAGACTTAATTGCAACACTCCTCAAACTCTTCAAGGAAATTGAAAGGGAAGCAATTCTACCTAACTCATTCCTGGAAGCAAGTATTATCCTAACACAAAAGCCAGAGAAAGACCCAACCAAAAAAGAGAACTATAGGCCAATCTCCCTAATGAACATAAATGTACAAATCCTCAATAAAATACTGGCAAGAGAATGCAGCAAGTCATCAAGAAGATGATATACCACAACCAAGTGGGATTCATCTGAGGAATTTGGAGATTGTTCAACATATGGAAATCAAAAAATGTAATTCACCATAGCAGTAGAGCTGAAGGTAAGAATCACATAATTGATGGCCCTGAAGCAAGGCCAGCAGATTGCTACAGCTGCTGGTTTCAAACAGGAGCCTAAAGAGAACTCTTTCTGTGGTCTGTTGGCCATTTCAGAACTTTGCAAATGGAATGGTCAATTCATCAGAAAGAAATAGCAGATGAGTGTGGCAGACTTTCAGATGCCTGCAGGAAAGAGACCCTAGCATGTTGGGGCCTGCACCATGTGGTTGACTCGGGGTACCAGGAGAACAAGGAGCTCCTGCCCTCTCTGGGGGGTGGCTGTGAGCCTGGCAACATGAGGGCTGAGAATCAAACATCTCATGAGAATCAAACATCTCATCTCATCATCCTGTCCCCTGTCCCATGCCCCCCCCACTTAGCAAGTGGGAGCCAGTTAAGTACACATCTTGTGAAAAGATTGGCTATGTTATTTAGTATGAGCTCCCCATATGCAAAGATACGGACAACCATTTGGAAGAAAACAAGACACAATAAGAAGATCTCTGGTTGTCCAGCTTTGAAATTTATGCTTTCTTATGTCCTGTTCTGTTCTGTTTTGTTGTGTTTAATTTTACCCCCTTTTAAAATAAAAAAACTTTAAAAAGAATCACATAATCATTTTAATAGATGCAGAAAAAGCTTTTAATAAGGTCTAATGATCATTCATGATGAGAACCCTAGAGAAAATTGGAATAGATGGTCTTTACCTCAATCTGATTGAAGCCATCTATGACAAATCAACAGCCAGCATCATATTAAATGGTCAAAAAAAGAAACCTTTCCCTCTAAAATTAGGAACAAGACAAGGATGACCATTGTCACTTCTTTTGTTCAATATAGTGTAGAAACATTAGCCAGAGAACTTAGGAAGGAGAGAGAAATAAAGGAATAAGAATAGGGAAAAAGGCCTGGGGTTTAGCTTAGTGGCATAAGTGCCTGCCTGGTAAGCTCAAGGTCATGTTTGATCCCCGGCACCAAAACAAAGAAAGAAAGAAAGAAAGAAAGAAAGAAAGAAAGAAAGAAAGAAAGAAAGAAAGAAAGAAAAGGAAAAGAAGAAGTTAAGTTATCATTATTTGCAGGTATCAGACACTCTACATAGAAGATCCCCAAAACTCCATTGAAAAATTTCTAGGTATACAAACCAAATTCAGTAATGTAGCTAGATACAAAGTCAACACTCAAAAATCAATAGCATTCCAGTACACAAACAACAAACTCACTGAGAGAGAAAAAAGAGAAGCCATACGTTTTACAATAGCAATTAAAAAAATGAAATACTTAGGAATCAATCTAAGAAAGGAAGTAAAAGATATTCAGTGGAAATTATAATACTCTGAAGAAAAGATTGAAGGGATCTCAGAAAATGGAAAGACATTCCTTGTTCATGGATAGGAAGAACAAACATTGTGAAAATGGCCATTCTCCCAAAATTACTATACAGATTTCATGCAATTCCAATCAAAATACCCTTAACATAGCTCACAGATCTATAGAAGACATTCCTAAAATTCATATGGAACCAGAAAAGACCTAGAATAGAAAGGATAGTTCTGGGCAACAAAGGCAAGGCAGAAGGCATCACAATTCCTGACTTGAAGTTGTACTACAAAGCTACTGTGATAAAATCAGCATGGTGCTGGAATACAAGCAGACCTGAAGATCAATGGAATAGAAGATACAACCACGACTACAAACATACTCAGCCACCTCGTCTTTGACAAAGGCACCAAACATTTTTCACTGGAAGAATGATAGCCTCTTTAATAAGTGGTGCTGGAAAAACTGGTTCTCTTTATGCCAAAAAATAAATTAGAACCATGCCTATCACCATGAAATAAACTAAAGTCAAAATGGGTCAAGATCTAAATATGAAAATAGAAACACTAAATTGCTTGAAGATAAAGTAGGTAGAAATCTTGAAGACATGGGTAGGCAGCGAACTCAGGAACAAAAATCAAACTTCATGTGAAATATTTCCCAGAATCAATAACTGGGATCTCATCTTATTAAAAAGTTTTGTGTATCAAAAGAAATCTCCAACAGAGTTAAAAGGAAAGTTACAAATTGGGAAAAGTATTAGGCAACTGTCCCTCAGACAAAGGACTTCTATCTAGAGCATATAAAAAAGTAAAAAAGAAGCAGACCCCCAAAATTGAAAGACTCAAACCAAAAATGGGAATCTGAGATGAACACACACTTCTCAGCTGAAGAGACACAAATGGCAAAAAAGAAGAGAAAGAAAGAAAGAAAGAAAGAAAGAAAGAAAGAAAGAAAGAAAGACCAGCATCTTTGGTCATTAGAGAAATGCAAATTAAAACTACACTGAGATTCCATCTCCAGAAAGAGTGGCCAGGATGAAGAAAACAATCAACAAATGCTGGAGAGGCTGTGGAGGAAAAGGAACTCTTCTGCCCTCTTTGTGGGAGTGTAGACTGATGCAACCACTGTGGAAATCAGTTTAGAGGTTCCTCAAAAGCTGGGATTGGAAGTCCCATTTGAACCAGGTATTCCGCTTCTGGGCATATTCCCAGAAAAATTGAAACAGCATACCACAGTGATATATGTTCACCCATGTTTACAACAGCACAATTTGTGAAAGGTGAAAGATTTATACGATCTGAAGAGAAACCAGAGTATAACAGCACAATTTGTAATAGACAAACTTGGAAACAACTTAAATGTCCATCAACTGAGAAATGAATAAAAAAAGACATGGTATTTTTATGCAATGGATTACTACTCTGGTATGGAAAAGGATCACATTGAGGCATTTATAGGTAAATGAATGGGACTCGAGGCCATTCACATAAATGAAATAAATCAAACTCACATGTGTAAATACTATATTGTCTCCCTCTTGTAAAAAACTGAAAGAGTAAATAAGATGAACATTCTTCAGAATGTTGTGAAAGAGTAAGACATTGCTTAAATCAGGAAAAATACTTCATATAGGGAAAAGAAGGAAGAAAAAAGCTATAAATGTGTATATATACACTTAAGGTAGCTAAAATGACTACACTACTAATTCTATTAGTTCTTAGAACAAAACAGTTAACATTTGTAGGATAGACTAATTTTGCATGTTTATATCTGATAATCCGAGTAACTCTTTTGAAGATAATTATGAAAATAACAGCCTTAGTTATGTTCCTACCACTTTATTTTGAAAGCCTATATTGTCATTGTTTTGGGTTCTGTATTGCTGCTATTTGTCTTTTTTGTTTTTCTTGTCATGTGTTGTGTTTTGTTTTTCTCTCTAATTCAGAAAGTATAGGTATACATGCAGAGGTTTATACATGTCTAGAACTACTAATGAGTTTACAAGAATTGATTTTATTATGTGTGATGGTATGAACAACTACTTTGGAGAAAAAGAGACACTATGGTAGCCATTGGTGATTTCCTGTCATTATGTTGTGAAGTTCAGTAATGCTTTTTTTCTTTCTTTAGATTGGTTTTAGTCTGTTTTGCGTTATTCAATTTCAATATGTGTGAAGGTCCTCTGGTGGTGGTTGAGGATGCTGGCCGGGGCCCTGCCAGGTTGTGAGTGACATGCCAGGGTTGCACAGCTGGATGGAGATTCTACTTTGGCCTTTTCAGTCCCACTGGTCTGAACTGTCTATTGTGTGTGTCTTCCGGTCCTGCTGTGTGGTTGCTGTTTGTCCAATTGCTGGGTCCCACAATGAAGGAGAGGGACAGTCACTTGAATTTTTCCTGCAGGGCCTGTTGGGTGAGTCCTATGTTCTTCCTAGGCTGACTGGCCTAGGAGTATTGATGTAAGACAACCTGTAGCTCCTATTGTTACCACCACTTCAGGCTGTTCCAATCCAGCATATCTACCTGGCTATAGTGTGCTCCTCAGTGGGACCCTGCTGTGTTACTGGGTGTCTCATAGCCCTTTTGATTGCCTCAAGGTTTAGTGAGGCCTTGTCAGTCCTCTCCTCAACCCACCTGGTGTCTCTGTATGGAGGAAGGACTTGCCCACACTCTTGCCAGACCTGCCAAGGTCCTACGTGGGGGAGGAGTTCACTGCTTCTCCTGCTCACCCACTGAGGTCCTCTAGTTAAGGGGGAAACTCACCACACTGGTGCAAGCCCACTGAGATCCTCCATGTGAGTGAGGGGTTGCTGAGGCTCCCATCAGCTTACCAAGGTTCTGCAGATGGTGGAAGAGTCTGTGGGCTGCTGTGGTCTTTTGGGTGGGTGGGAGAGGGTGACCAATGATCCCAACAACCCCTAGGTCCATGGTGGGAGGAGGAGAGGCAAGGCCGAAGTTTCCTCTGATCCCTTGGTCTGTGGAGGGAGGAGGAGAGGCAAGAATAACATCCACCAACCCCTCAAGAAAGTTTTGATGTGGTATAAGTTTTGGGTTTTCTGAAGGTTGACAACTGGTTGTTCCACTATATTTCTTGAGGGCACAATCCTTTCTCCACTTAATTTCTTCTGCACCTTTGCCAGAAATCAAATGTCTGTTACGTGGGTGTCTATTTGGGGACTTTATATTGGTGCTTTGGTGGTTTGTGTATTTTGAAATCAATGCCATTTTGTCATGATTGGTGTAATTTTGTGATCAGTCATAGGAATGGGCAGGGTTGGAGCTCTAATTTTGTTCCTTTATCAAAGTTATAAAGACTATTCTGATCTGTCTTATTGTTACAAAAATATAAGAATCAAAATGTTAATGTATTACAAATGATGTTGACAGTTTGAGAAGCGATTGTGTTTTCTGATCTTTATTATTTTCTTGTATTCATTTTTGTTTCATTCTTCTATATTTAATAAGAAAAATAAAGTCAGGTATAAGAAGAAAAAATATTTTAAGCTCAAGGTGAGATTTGGGAATGGACAACGAATTACCAATAATTGTATACGATTTATTAGGTGTGTTGAAGAGCTCTCTTGTGTACTTTTGAAAAGAGACAAAGGAAGGAAAACTGGTTAAATGACATGTACAGCCCCCTCAAACCACACTAGAACTGCTCAGGAGGCTGCTCTGCCCTGATTTTTGTCACTGACCAGTCTAGGTGCCCCTGATACTCAGACAGAAAAAGCTCATATTCAGTATCAATCCCAGAAAGGAAAATCATAGCCTTTATCTAAAAGCCAGTGAGAACAAAGAGGAGATTTGGGACCTGAGGAGTGAGTGATGATACAAGATACAGGCCCATGGCACCCTTGTCTTCCTTGAGGACCAAGGAAAATTCGTAAGTCTATAAAATATGCGTTTACATTTATAGCTTCTCCATATTTTCTTTTTTATCTCACTTTAATCCTTGTATAAGAAATCTGGCAACAGCTTTTTGGAAGTTAAATTGTACCCACTACAATTTGCTTTAGTCTCCAGTGTATTCTGCCATGGTAAGGCATCAAATATGCTACGGTTCCAGGTCCCACCCCACACCTGTTCACTCTGCATCTCCAAGACACCTCCAGGAAAGCTTGGAGCCCATTTTGTGTGTGTGTGTGTGTGTGTGTGTGTGTGTGTGTGTGTGTATAGTGTTCCTAAGTTCTTTCTAAGCCTGGTCCCCACCCTTCTTTCTGTTTCCAGGATGACATCTTTAGAAAAGCACAGTTCATCTGAGCGGTCTCCTTTGGTCATCTTGCTTCCTTGAAGTTCGGATTTTGGGCCTTGGTTCCCATCTCCACTCACATGATGAGCTGCCCAGTGCCTCCAGACTTTGGAGGCTCCTGTACCCATAGACAGTGCCAAGTAGATTCCAGCTACACTCATGCCCAAAACAGTGGAGGCTGGAGATGTAACCAGCAGATGGAACTGGACTCAGGAATGGAAAGCAAAGGTAGATCCTGGACAGTGTCACAGGGGTGACCCTAGATGGAAGCAGGGAGCCTGGAAGCCTGAGATATCTGTGTTCCCCACTCCTCAGCCATTAACCTGCTGAGCTTTGTGTGAAAATCTGACCCCAACCTGGGCACTTCCCACACTGCAGTTGAAATTCTCCCAACTGCCTTCACTCTCTGGACAGCGGGACGAGGCCATCCACAGGCTTCTCAAAGGCCCAGGCAGTGGAAGCTTGAGCCCAGGGCTAGGCACGCCAGGCCTAGAGAAGGGCCGGGGATCCTGGAATCCTTCTGTGTACCATCTTACTTTCTGTCACTTCCCTAGACAGCATAATGAGACAGGAAGTTTACAAGTCCTCCTATGGCTTCCAGAGATCCAGTACACAGTCGCACAACCGAGGATCTCACCAAACTCCCCCACACCTCTGGCATAGTAAGCACAGACCACACACTACCCTCACCTGGCTCTGAGCATACCGCCTGTTCTTCAGTGCTTCCCTTGGGGCTCTCAGTGGCTACACCTGTGCACACTGGAATCTACATACACTGCGGTCTTACATCTCTCAGGAGGGACATTTCCTGGTAAGCACAGCCCCATAATGGGTCAGGGGAAGGAAAGGTATGAGGCTCCCAGACTTTTGAATCTTCTCAGTTGCTTCAAGGAATGTGTGTCATGGTCCATATGAAAATCACTCCCTGTGCTACTTCTATGGATTCTGCAGCAGACCTGGAGGACTGTCTCCAGGCACCATGCTTGGTGTTGCTGACCCTTGGAGAAATGTTCAGAATGATGTGGTCTCTGTTATCATCACTCCTGGACACATGTACTGTCAAGGAAAGGGCAGACTGTACAGCGACACCTTATTAGCAGACTCACTCATTTATGACAACGAAGTGTGACCCTGGCCACATTTCCACCTGTGATGCCGAGCCATGTTCCTTGGGACAGTGTCACCATTCCCAGGACTCCTAGGCCTGTACTAGGCAGCAATCTCTGTGGCTGCAGCAGTGATCTGTTGACACCCTGGATGCCCTGCACTGTAGTTTGCGCTCCCCGTGAGGGCTACACTCTGGTATATGTCACTGGGGGTGACAGGAAGGTGAGGATGAGGTAGATCATGAAGCCAACAGCTTACACTTGAAGAAGCCCTGCATTCGTTTCCAGGATTCCTGTGCAGTTGAAGTGGGGAACCACACAATTTGTGCCCATGGATTTTAGACAACTGTGTTCCAGCTAACCATATTTACCTCAGAGAGAGGACTCAGATGACACAGTGCTTTTCGATGCTGTACTGCATCTTTGAAGATGGAAGAAGGGGAGTAACAGGCCAAGAAATGAAAGAAAAGAGGCCCCAGAAGCTTGAAAAGGCAGGGAACTGGCTCTTTGCATATCCACTTCCAGAGAGCAACACTTTTGCACACTGTGGTCTCAGTCCAGAGAAGCATTGGAACTTTCAGTACCACACTGTGAAGAGAATACATGTGTGCTGTTTTCAACTTTTGGTTTTGAAAAAGTGTTAAACTTGGCATAGAAATCTCACATCTTTACCCATGCAGGTAGCAAACACACAGGCTTGTTTCATCCCTGAGACTTTGATCCTCAAAGACAAGTAGGAGCAAGGCATAATGGAAAATTGCCTGTTTTATTTCTTTCCTTCTTCCTTTTTTTCAAAAAATTTATTTTAAAAAGAGGAAGCTGTTTGAAAAGAAAGGTAAATTGGAAAGAGGGAAACAAGAATAAAGTAAAGGAAAAGAAAAAAATTATTTCTGAGTAATATCAGAAACACTGGGGCTTCCCAAAGAGGATCCAGGCGGCAGGGTGATGACTGTCTCCACAGCCAGGGAGTGGGGCTTGGACACAGACCCCACATGTCCCTGTCTGCATGGAATCTCTCTGAGTCAGATGTGGTTCTCATTCCACATGAGTAGCCCAAGTGCCACCAAATTGTCCTTCGCTCAAGTTCATCCACATTGTGACACCTGCTGGTGGACTTGGGTTTCAGGGCTGCCTTGTTCATTGAGGGGCTGAGGTGAATGCAGTCATTCCCTGAAAGTCTGCACAAGTCAGAGTGGATATGACAATTTGTGTGTGTGTATGGGGGAAGTTGGGGCCCCTTAGTGTCACTCCCACTCAGAATATTGCTCTTTGAGGAGTGAGGAAACAGAGAACGGAATCCCTGTGTGTCAAACCATTTAGAGGTTGGAGGAGCTGGTGTGGTCAGTGTGGGAACTGGGGCCATTCAGATCAGACACAGACCCAGGTGTGTGGGTCCTCTCAAAGGAGAGCAGGGTCCAGGATCACATTGCCTTATGACTCTTGGTCCTGATCTGGCTTCAGAATGCAATCCTGAGTCATCTGGGCATGAACCTGGAGGGGCATCACAATGACTAGGTTAGCATCAACATGGTCCCCAACTGGTAAGTTCGAATGGTGAGAACCAGGTTCATAGGTTGTGGGCGTTGGGACAGGAGCCCACACTTACTCAACCTCTGCTGACAGTAGCTCAATGACCCTGCCACACTTACCATTCTCCTTTCTGTCTTCATCACCAGGAAGCAGCACCCACAGGACTTGGGAGAGCTCTGGTGGCTGTGCCTTGCACCCCCTCCAGGACCCTTCTACTGCCCAACCCTGATGGGGCTTCTCCTGCAGAGCCTGCTGCATCTGACCAAGTGTGGGTACAAGGTACCACACTTGGTACTCCAAAGTGGAGTACCTCCAAGTACTCCAAAGCTATTTCTCTTCTTTGAGTAAATGTTCCAAGACTGATGTAGAGGTAAGCTCATGATGGGCACTAGGTGTGTCCTAGTTAAACAGGGAGTGAGTACAGCATAGATCTACTCAGGATATCCTCAGGGAAGCCAGCGGCAATGATGTTGGCTGAGTGTCTGGAACTCTTTGCCTTGTTCCTTCTCAAAACACCCTAACATCAGGCTGGGGTCTGGGAACCTCAGGTCCCGAGAGTGAAGCTTCTGGAGCCCATCCTTGTTCTTCCTTGACCTCATGGACCAGCGCAAAAGGAGCACACACTTAGAGTCCCAGAGCCAAGGTTTTATTTAGAAAAAAAGTTGGACTCCTCCAAACAAGGTGGCATTTGGCATTTGGAAAGATGGATGGGAAGCACTATGCTGCATGAAGTATCTTTCAGTTCTCTCACTGACACTGCGACCATGGTCCACCTTGATGGACCTTGGGCTGAATTGATAACAGGAACATGGTGAGCAGATATGGGAGGAATCTGAGAAAGGACAGCAAATAAAATCTTTGGGTATGGAGCTTGGGCATGGGAAAAATAAAGGTGACCCCTAGACTTCCATTCCAGTGCACACTGGCCTCCCACCAGCTCCTGTCCAGCCACACTTACTGTCTGCTTAGTGAATGAGGTCAGTCTTTACAATGCTGCATCCAGCTGAGGAACAGAAAGAATATTAGCACAGGCGTGTTTGTATATGCATATTTCTGTGTGTGTGTGTGTGTGAGAGAGAGAGAGAGAGAGAGAGAGAGAGAGAGAGAGAGAGAGACAGAGAGAGAGACAGAGAGAGAGAGAGAAAAACAGAGACACAGAGAGAGACAGAGACAGAGACTGAAACAGAGAAAGAGACACAGAATGAATATATTACGAGATTTCAGTGCCAAGATCCCTGCTGTTTCCCTGGCTGCAACAGGCTTAGGCTGAACAGGCTGCAGGGGTTCTGAGAATTTACTGAATTTGGAGTTGGTCTTGGGAAACTTGAAAGACTAAGCTTCACAATAAGTTGCATGCTGAAAGACTCTGTTCTGTTCATATGTTGGTAGAGGTAGGTCCACTGCCAGAGACCCTGTGTGCCCTGTGTGAATCCCAAGCCCAGGCCAGGGTTTTTGAAAGAAAGGACCTCTCCCATGTCAGGAATGTGCAAGCCCAAGGGCAAGGTGTAGATGATGCAGAAAAACCAGACCCCAGATACAAAGAGGAGGCGGCTTAGGGAATACAGACTGGGAAATCACGGATCTGTGTCCAACAGTGTCAGCTGGATGGTCTTAGATAAAGTGTCAGGGAAAACACATGGCACTGGGTTCCCTGGGTGCTGATAACACCCAGAGTGGGAGCCACCAGTACTCCAGACTGGAACAGGAGCGAGAGTCTCTTCCCTATTTCACTTGTTGAGGCAGCAGCAGACTTTCCCACCATCCCTTCCCTTCACCCCAGCATCTCTTACATTTGAGGATAGTGTCGTAGATGTATTCAAAATGGAAGCCCATATGCATGGAAATCATAGTGAAGTATATCAGGTCACTGCATAATATTCTTTTCCTCCCTGTGACAAAGATTGTGGTAAGTGGACAACAAAGGGAATTCTGTAAATTATTTTAAGTGTACTGAGATGATGATTCGCTTATGTAGTTCAGGCTGGCCTGAGGCTTTCAATCTTCCTTGCTCAGTGTACCCAGGGCTGTAAGGACATGTGGGGGCTGCAACCCCAGGATCATTCCATACAGTGTTGGACATGTGAATAAGGCCCCAGTTCTCTTTCTCATGGAAGAGCTGAGGAAAGACCTCTCCCATGAATGAGGAGCTTAAACTTGGGAAGACTTCCTGGGGCATTGGGGTCCCCTCTCACAGATGTGACCAGGAGCCAGGTCCCTGAGGGCATGCAGTGATGACCTACAATAGAGGATGCACTCAAGGTACATTTTGTTCTTAAAAATTGCTTCATAGCACACCATAGCATACTGCTTGTAGTCCGTTTCTACCACTTTCATGGTGAGGTTCTGTAATCCCTTGTAACCTGGAGTGTGGAATCCAAGAGGTCATCCTCTCCTGACCAGAAGGAAGGTTCTTTCCCCTTGCTCCACAGCTTCTCAGGAGAGGCTCCCCACAAATCCATCTGTGTAGAGTGACAGGAAGACATAGCCTTTGCTGCGGAATACATTCCCTACTCCTCAACCTCAGTCCTTTCTCATGCAAGACTCACCTGTAACATCCTTCAAGACATACTGGCCATGCAAGTTAGTTGGGACGAAAGTGTCAATATAGGGAGTGCAGCCCTGATCACTGTGAGAAGAAGACAGTGGTGTGAACAGAGAGAGGACACAGGATTGGTTCCCCCCACACTGAGTGAAGTTGAGACATGCTGTGACGGGGTGCTCTGGCCCTCACTAACCCAGTTTATTCCTTGTCTGCCCCATAGCCATGGCCCTGAGCTTTCCTCTCTCTATCTTGCTGCTATGCTCACCTTCCCTCCAGGATTCATTGTGTCCTATCCTGCCTCTATTGGCTAGCCTGACCCATACTCACACCTCAGTTAATGACTTCCCAATTTTATCTCACTGCTCCCATCTCTCCTCAAATTTCCTGTGAGCTTCCATTCTGCTCCATACACAATCCTTAAAACCAACACTGACATCTCTGCTAAGACTACCCCATACCTGCAGCCAATATACTGTGGTTACTTTACCACCCATCATTCACCTCTCAACAATTGGAATGCTAATTCTAATCCTAGAGTAGCCAAATCCAGAATTCACTGCAGGTCTATGAGCCAGCACTCCCACCTATGTCTCCTCATATGTCATCTTTGTCATCTTCTGCTTCTGAGTGCCAATTTTTACACTGGTGCTTTCCGCAGTTCCTTGTGGCAAGTGTATCTAGATACTGGTCCTTTAGTTGCCACATAGCAGACCCAGGTTTCCAGAGAGATACCACAAGCCTGGCCTGAGAGCTCCCTTCCATGCTTCTCAGCAGGGCAGCTCTGTGGCCACACCGGTGACTGGCTGCTTTGCTGCCTCTTAAACTGAGGCTCCCTGACTCAGAGTCCACAAGCCCTTGTGCTGTTCCAGGTAGCTTCACGTCTTACGGTGCCAATGGTGGTGGTGAAAGTGGTAGTAGGGATTCAACACAAGGCCATGAACTGAACCAAATCCATAGCCCTGTTTTTACTTTTAATTTTGAGAGGTCTTCGAATATTGGAAAGTCTGGTATCAAACTTGTGATTCTCCGGCCTCAGTCTCTGAAGCTGAGCCTGCTAACATTACAGACCGAGTGGCTCCTCGAAGGTCACTTCCCTACAAGCCCTGATGAGAGACCATGAGTTGCCTTATGAATTCCACCACCCCTCCTCCCCTCTGTGACTCTGGAGTCTCTCCTTCTCCTCCACAGACTGTGGTGCTTTAAAACAAGTGTGCTGATGGAAAGGAGGGAAGAAGAATGGGTGGAAGAGTAGAAGGAGGAAGAGAAGCAGAAAAATAGGGGACCAGCAAATGTAGGAGGCAAGGAGGGAGGAAGGGAAGAAGAATGGATCAGGGCGGAGCAGCAAGATGAAGGAGAGCTTCGCTGATTTGGAGAATTCCTTGGGCATTACACCATTCAGCCACTCTGATCCCCAGAACCTGAAACCATTACCTGAGCCACCAGGAGGTGACATTGTAGCTGTGGTCATCCTTCAGCTCAAAGGTGTTGTGGTACATGTTCATGTGCCTTAGGCTTTAATTCACATTTGTGTTCTGTGCCCATCCTATTGCATGCCACTCTTCCTGGAACTGCAAGGGGCTGGTGACAGGCAGAGCCCAGGGGTAACACAGAGCCACACCTCCAAAGCTGTCCCTGGTGCTTCAGGAAAGCACAGTCCATAAATGGGTTATCCTGAGAAAGCAGCAGGAGGTAGAGTCCTTCATGGCCAGGAGAGATCCTGGGAAAAGTTAACCCAGAAAGATCAGGGCTGTGTTGCCCATGCCCAAATAGCTGGTGGACCTTTCAGAATCACAGTTTTCTTGTCTGATCAGAGAGACTACACGTGTCTTCATCTCACATGCCCAGAACCTCCAGTCCCTGTGTCCTCCCACACTGAGTACATTTGCTCATGGCCCCCAATGCTCTATTGCCACAGTCCCTGTCCCTAAGCCCTCCCCACATGTATCTTTCTAGAGCCCTACCTGGTCATCCTGAAAGTCTGGCTGCAGGGAGGCCCTGGTCAGCAAAGGTCCTGACATCATTTCATGAGAGAAGTCTTGAGCCTGTGTCTTGAGGGCCCACGGCAGTGTGAGGCACAACCACAGAAGACCCAGGACCATGGCTTCAGAGCAGGTCCTGCCTGGGCAGGCAAGAGTTGCAGGAAGGAGAGGAAGGCTGAGGAGCCCAAACAGGAAAACTGTTTATGTCCATCAGTCTGCACCCCTGCTGACAGAGGGCTGAACATTCCTTTGCAAAATCCAGGAATGGTGAGCTCTTACCAGCAACTCCTTCAGAGGCACATGACCAGTATCTTCTCCTTTCTCCTCTCATCAGGATTATGCAAAGTAGGGAAAGGTAAGGACTACAAGGGGCAAAAAAAATGTGCACAAACCTCCACTATGTGTCATGGACAAGGGGCCCCTCTTTGTGCTCACTGTCACTCTTCCCCTCATCTAGTAGGCCTACTGTGGGTCAGTAGCTGGTATTCTGCCAAGTTGTCCTGTCTGACTCCATGAATCTATGGTAGGTGTGTGTGTGTGTGTGTGTGTGTGTGTGTGTGTGTGTGTGTGTGTGTGTGTAACTGAGGACTCGGTGTACCCCCAAAGAACAAGGAACTGCCAGGTGTGCTGGGCCATCCTTGCAATTCCAGCACTCAGAAGATTTCAGGTACTGTAAGGCAAGTTGGGCTATAGAGTGAGCTCTGCACCACCCTGAAATGCAGTAGGAAACCTTCTCTTGACATATAAGGAAGAAAAAAAAGAGAGAAAGAGAAACAGAGAAGGAAAAGATAACCAAGAGTATTCACTCCTATAGGTACCTTGCCTGATTTCACAACTTATAAAGTTCAGGCAAGAATAAGGCAGCTGACAGTGAAGGTCAAGGAAGAGTAAGGTGCCTCTTACGAGTTCACTAATCACAGATTCTGGTTCTAAAAGGAGCCTTAGGCCAGGCTCTAGAGCAGTGAGAATCTTTGGATGCCTTTTCTCCCCAAAACATTTGCACATTTGCAGGAATACACAGGACAGCAAGGGAACCTTAGGATCTCTCTCCTGTGAGCTCTGCAGACAGAGATCATGGGTTAGGTACATGGGTGATGGGTTCACCCAATTTTCTGAGCTGAGTGCTGAGGCTACAGCTGCAGGGGACAGTGGAGTCCTGGTAGGGAAATAATGGAGGTCAGCTAACTTCCTAGGACAAGGTGGTCTCCACTCTGCTGCTCTGCACAGCAGTTGCTTTGAGCCATAGTGTTCCAGGAATTGGCCTTCTATTCAATGTCTCTGAAGATATTTTAGGGCTATGGAATCCAATGACTGAAAAAAGAGTCTCAGATGGATCCCTGGGATTGATGATCCTTCACTTGTGCCTAAAGTAGCCTATCTGCGAAGCAGGTACTGGCTAGCTTTGTGGGTGACAATTGAAAACCACAAAACCTGTGCAGTGTCCTTGAGAGATGACTCACCCACCATGGCCATTGACTGTCACAAACACTTGACTTGAGGTTGGATTGGGATCCTGGTTAAATAGGCCCTCACTGATCTACTCAGCTGATGTTATGCCACCCCCCTACAGTTACTGAGGTCATGGTCCGTAAGGCAAGAGGCACTATGTGGAGATCCTGAGCTGGTTTTAAGGTTCAGCCTATGGCCCTCTTACAAGACAGCCCGCACCGTACACTGCATCACCTCACTGCGCTGGGTGGTGGAAAGACAGGAAGAGAAGCCTAGCAAACCGATGGTGAAGAGAGCCTGCCACCCACCAGCAAAGTCTCTCCTCCTATCCCGGCCCCAGGAGATTCACCTGCACCACTCTCTGGGACTTCAGAAAGGCTCCTCAGCAGGGCACAGCAGCATATAGATACTCCCAGCACTATCAGAGATTATGGTCTGCATGCAAATTTGACCCTGCTTGCACAACTTACTGACACTCTCTCTCAAATATAAAACAAAAAGAGCACTGTGCCTTCCTTCAGTGGGCACGAAGCCCTAGACACATCATTGAGGCCACGGGAAAGGGTTTCCTGCCCTTTGTTTCAGAGTCAACTTTGGAAGCAAATCAGCACCTCTGATACACTGGAAAATATATTTAAAGCTTCTGGGCACAGGGTGGCATTTGAAATACAGAACTTTTCACAGTGAATAATGTGAACTGGAAGAAAAGCAAGTGTGAAAATGATCCATCACAAAGAACCTTACATTAGACAGGTGTTTACCAAATATGAACTGTGTGATGATGAAGATGTTTCAGGTTATTTCAATAACAGAGTACTGGCCAAGAAAAATGAAAGCTTAGGGGGTGCAGTGATTCACATATGCCTCCTTCATTGAATAATAAAAAGCTGACAAGTAGCAGAAATGTCCTAAATCAGAGAGGATCAATGGGTTTTGCAACCAGAAAACACCGAGATGAGTTTCTCATGCTTGATTTTTCTACCAAAATGGCACCGATGCTCCATCTTCCCTATAAACCATGGCTGCTTTAAACCACTCCAATGATTTCACATGGTGGCAAGGCTTAGAGGGGGAGATAGATTTTACAATATCTGTAGGAATTGAAACCAGAACAACCACATTAGAAAACAGCTTGGAAAACTGAAAACACTAAAAATACAAAATTCTATCTGACCCGGCTCTTTCCTTTCTGGGGAACATCCTTGAACAAAGTATATATGTCACATTTCATGTGTACTTGCATGTCCAAAGATATTGCACCATTCTGAAAGTGGGCTTTATGTCCTACAAAAGATGTTCTCATAAAATAATGTGATATATCTATCTTTTAGTACAGCATAATGATTGACTTGCATAAAATGCATTCATCTTGAGGTCTTAATTTTAAGTGAAATAAATCATATGAGCAAGGTTAAATATCATGCATTTTTCTGTTGTATGAATCCCTAAAATATAACAAACAAAATGAAAGAAAGATATAAGAAGGAGGTAGATCTTTTGGAAGTATAACATTACTGTCAATTAGGGGCTGCATGGAGAACAATTATATGCAAGACAAATAATTTATGTATAATTAATGATAATCACTCAGAAGTAAATACAAAGAAATTGTTAAGCAGAGCCCCATAAAGGGAGAGGTGTGAGGTTCCCTTACTTCTGAATCTTTTCAATTACTTCCAGGATTATGTGTCATAGTCTCTGTTTGCAAAGCTCATGCTGTCCCACTCCTATGGGTGGTGCTGTGGACCTGGTGGACTGTCAGCCAGGAACCATGGTTGGTGTTGCTGACGCTTTGAGAAATGTTCAGAATGATGTGGCCCCTTCACCATCAATCCTGGACACATGTACTGGCAAGAGAAGGGCAGGCTGTACAATGACACCTTATTAGCAGACCCATTCATGTGTGGCATCCTGGATGTGTCATCCAGGTTAAGATTCCACCTGAGATGCAGACTCATTCTCCGGAAAACAGTGTAAAAGTTCCCAGAACTTCTACACTTGTACTAGGCAGCGTTCCCCATCGCTGCAGCAGTATCCCTTGTAGGAGACGATTTGAGTGACTCCCTGAATACAGAACAATTGCTACAACATTCAGCAACAGAAGATGCAAAATTCATCTTATTTCCAAATACTGATATGTGCAGAGTGGGATATGCTATTGCCATCTCTCCTCAATGGGCTCTAAGCATTGCAAATAACGCCAGCTGAAGTATTGATATGTACTCTTTGGGGCCAATCTGGCAGTCTCTTTTTTCCTCACATAGTGCTGTCTGTAAAAGATCTGAGTAGAGCAAGATGGCAGAGCCAGTCAGTTCCAGGAATGCCAACTGGGTATGGACCTTGAAATAAAGAGGCAATGAGTCCCCAGGACATAAAAGTTTACATATCAGAAACTAAAGTAACAGCCTCCTAAAACAATTCAAATGCTACCTTAATTGAATTAGGAAGAGCCTTCTCCATGTCGTTCTGCATGAATTTTACAGAGATGCTTTTCTCCCCACCTGACTAGCCAGCTCATTACTCTCCATCCTCACAGTCACTCATCCTTGAATCACTCCCTTCTTCATGAGATAATGAATTCTGTGAGATGACTTGTATCAAAGCCTTTGTCCATATATACTCACTTAGATTGAATTTAGGACCCCTTGGTTCTCCTTAACTTTGAATAAGTCTTGGTGTTTTGACTCTTGCTGGGGGTTGCATTGGAGATGGTAGATTGAAATTAACTTGCCAGGATTCAAAACACATTTCAATGGGATTAGAAATACGACTTTTTGGATTGTGAAGAGGACTGGAAAAGGCATTACCATGTAGGGATTATAATATTTAATATTGGGATTACAATATCCTGTCCTCCCACTGAATGCCTAGCAGTGTAGTACATGCTCACCATGGGGACCACACTCTGGTATAGATCCCAGGGGGTGACAGGAAGGTGGGGATGAGGTAGATCATGAAGTCTGCTATAGGAGCCACCAGCAGCTTACATTTTAAAAGCCCTGCATTCTTTTCCAGGATTCATTTGGAGTGGAGTGGAGTGGGGACCACACAATTTGCCCCCATGGATTTCAGAAAATGGTGCTTCAGCTGATCATCTTTACCTCAGAGAGAAGTTTTAGAAGACACAGTGCTATTCGATGTTATAGTGCATCATTGAAGATGGAAAAGGGGAAATAACACGCCAAGAAATGAAAAGAAAGAAGCCCCAGGAGCTTGAAAAGGCAAGGAATTGGATTTTTGCATAACCACATCCTGAGAGTACATCTTTGCATACTGTGGTCTCAGCCCAGGAAAGCATTCAAACTTTCAGTTCCACATCATGAAGAGAATATATGTGTGCTGTTTTCAACTGCTGGTTTTGAGAAAGTGTTACTCTGGCAATAGCAATCTCACATCTTCACCTGTCTAGGTAGGAAACACATAGACCTGTATGGTCTGGGACAATTTGATACTTAAAGACCCAGTAGGAGCAAAGGATGATGGGAAACTGCGTTCTTTCTTTCTCTCTTTTTGTATGATTTGTAAAAAATTACATTTTAAAGAGAAGAAATCATTCAAAAAGAAAGGAAAACTGGGATGGGGGAAAAGGGGAAAAAAGAAGGGAAAAGGAAACATTTATTTCTGACTTAGATCAGAGACATTTCAGCTGATGACTCCATAGCTGGGGAATGGGCCTCACATGTCCCTGTTTGTGTGGAATCTCTCTGAGTCAGACACAATTCTCTGTCCAATCGAGTAGACCAAGTGCCACCAAACTGGCCTTTACCTCAAGTTCATCCACATTTGTGACATCTGCTGGTGAGCTTGAGTTTCAGTTCTGTCTTGTCCAGTGGGGGGCTGAGGTGAATGCCATCATTCCATGAAAGTCTCCACAAGTCAGATTGGACAATGTGTGTGTCTGTGTGGTGGGAAGCTACTAGCATTGAGAGACACACCCACTCAGAATACTGCACTTAAAGGGGTGAAGAAGAAGCAAAAGGAATCCCTGTGTGTCAAATCAAGTGAGGGTTTAGGGAGCTGGTGTTCCAGTGTGGAAACAGAGGCCATTCAGATCAGAGGCAGATGCAGGTATGTGAGTCCTCTCCTTGGAGTATGGGATCCAGGTATAACATTGCTCTATGACTCGAGATCATGCCCTGGCTTCCGATTGCAATCCCACGTAATTTGGACATCAACTTCATGGGGCAGAACAATGACCAGGTTAGCATAGGCATGGTCCCCAACTGCTAAGGTCGAATGGTGAGGACCAGTTTCATAGGTTGAGGGTATTGGGGCAGCGGTCCACAACTACTCAACCTCTACTGACCATAGCTCACTAACTCTGCCACACTCACCATTCTCCTTTCTGTCTTCATCACCAGGAAACAGCATCCACAGGACTCGGGAGAGCTCTGGTGGCTGTGCCTTGCACACCCTTCAGGACCCTACTATTGCCCACCCCTGATGGGGCTTCTCCTGCAGAGCCTGTTGCATGTGACCAAGTGTGGGTGCAAAGTACACCTCCAAAGTTGTTTCTCTTGTTTGGCTAAATGTTCTAAGAAGGATGTAGAGGTAAGCTCAGGATAGGCACTAGGTGTGTCCTAGTTAAACAGGGAGTGAGTACAGGATAGATGTGCCTAGGATATCCTCAGGGAAGCCAGTGGCAATGATGGTGACTGAGAGTCTGGAACTCTTTGCTCTGATCCTTCTCTGAGCACCTAACATCAGGCTGGGGTCTGGGGACGGCAGTTCCTGAGAGTGAAGCTGCTGGAGCCCATCCTTGTTCTTCCCTGACCTCATGGACCAGCATGGAAAGAGCACACATTTAGAGTCCCAGTGCCAAGTGTTTATTAGAAGAAAAGTTGGGCTCCACAGAATGGTGGCATTTGGCTTTTGGAGAGATGAGTAGGCTACACCATGCTGTAAGAGACATCTTCCAGTTCTCTCACTGATAGTGTGACCATTGTTTCACGTGAATGGACCTCGGACTGAATTGATAATAGGAACATGGTAAGTAGAGATGGGAAGTACATGAAAAGGGATAGCAAGTAAAATGCTTAGGGTTTAGAGCTTTGCCATGGGAAAAACAAAGGTGACCCCTATACCTCCATCCCAGGCCACCTTTCTCCCATCAGCCCCTGTCCATCCATACTTACTCTCTGGTTCATCAACCTAGTCCAAGTTGCATCCAGCTGTGGAGGACAAAGAATATTAAAGCAAGTGGCACGTGTGAGTGTGTTTGTATGATTGTGTATGTATATTTCTGAGACACACACACACACACACACACAGAGAGAGAGAGAATCAGAGAGACAAAGAGATGGAGAGATGGAGAGACAGAGAAAGAAAGAAGGGAGAGAGAAGACAATGAATATCTTATGAGATTTCCTTGCCAAGTCTGCTGCCCTTTACATGGCTGCAAAAGACTTAGCCTAAACAAACTGCAGGGTATCTTAGAATTTACTGAATTCATGCCTTGGTTTGGGAAATTTGAAAGACTACACTACCGTGGATACTGAAAGCCTCTGTTCTGTTTACATGTTGGTATAGGTATGTCCAAAGCCAGTGACCCTGTGTGTCCTGGATAAAGTCCCATGCCTGAGCCAGATTACTGGAAAGAAAGGACCTCTCCCATGTCAGGAATGTGCAAGCCCAAGGGCAAGGTATAGAAGATGCAGGAAAACCAGACCCAAGATTCGAAGAGGAGGTGGCCTAGGGAATGAGACTGGGGAATCATGGATCTGTGTCCAACAGTGTCAGCTGGATGGTCTTTGATAAAGTTTCAGGGAAAAGAGTTGGCACTGGGTTCCTTGGGGCTGATAACCCCCACAGTGGGAGCCACTAGTACTCTAGGGACTGTAATTGGAGATAGAGTTTCTTCTCTGTTTTACTTGGTGAGGCAGCAACAGACCTTCCCACCATCCCTTCCCTTCACCCCAGCTTCTCTTACTTTTGAGGAGAGTGAAGTTGATGAGGTAAGGATGGAAGCCCATAAATTTGGTCAGGCGAATGAAGTACCATATCAGGTCAGCATTTATACTTCTCTTCCTCTCTGTAGCCAAGATTGTGGTAAATGGACAACAAAGACAACTGTGAATTATTTTAAATTTACTGAGATGGCATCTTGGATATGCAGTTCAGGCTGGCCTGAAGCTTTCAATCTTCCTTGCTCAATGTACCCAGGGCTGTAAGGGCATGTGGGGGCCACAATCCCCTGCTCATTCCATACATGCTGTTGAAAGTGTGAATAAGGCCCCAGCTCCCTTTCCCCTGGAAGATCTGAGGAAAAACCTCCACCATGATTGAGGAGCTTGAACTTGAGAAACTTCCTGGGGCACTGGGGTCCCTTCCCACAGATGTGACCAGGAGCCAGGTCTCTGAGAGGATGGAGTGATGACCTACCATAGAGAAGGCACTCCATGTACACTTTGTTCTTAACAATTGCCTTGTAGAACACCACAGCGTACTTTGTGTAGTCCGTTTCTACCACTTTCATGGTGAGGTTCTGTAATCCCTTGTAACCTGGAATGTGGAATCCAAGGGGTCATCTTTTCCTGACAAGAAAGCAGGTTCTGTCCGCTTCCTCCTCAACCTGTGAGGAGAGGCTCCCCACAAACCCATCTGTGTAGAGTGGACAACAAAACATGACATTGCCAATGGAATCCAGCCCCTACCCCTCAACCCCAGTCCTTTGTCATGCAAGACTCACGTGTAACATCCTCCAAGACATACTGGCCATGCAAGTCACTTGGGGCAAGTGTGTCAACATAGGAAGAACAGACTTGATCACTGTGAGGAGATGATAGTTTGAATGGAGGGAGGACACAGCCTTGATTTCCCTGGACTGTGGGAAGTTGGGCAAATGGTGCTACAAGCTTTGGTGGCCCTTGATAATCCAGCCTGCACCTGGTCTTTCCCATAGCTAAGGCCCTGATCTTTCCTCTCTCTCTCTTTCCTGCTGTGCAGAGTTTCCC
>PVJX010025449.1:0-26913 GCA_004027295.1 Dolichotis patagonum | reverse complement strand
CTTGGCAGGTGTCACTTCAACCAGTCAATTCTTGTATTGAATAAATTGGGTTAAATTATCATTTTTATATTTCATGTTATGTTATCCTATAAAAATTAAAGAAAAAATGTGTTTTTGGTATTCCTGTATTTAAATAATTGGACAGGTGCATGGTTAAATAAACAATATCTCCACACAGATTAGCTGGAATCTGATAAGGAATTAAATATGATTTATTATAATGAATTAAATTGTATACATATTACATTTGGCTTGCAGATTGTGCTCCTGAAATGCTTTTAGGGGCAAACTGGTGTTGTGTGTGGAGTTAGGTGATACTGAAGGAACTGGGAGTGAGTTACAGATGGATCTGGGGGCTGATATGTCCACTGGGGATAGTGTGTCACTGAGGAGAATGGAAACATCACACAGAGCCACAGCACATCAACTCTTCTAAGTCGTGGTACAATTTCTAATTGGAATTTGTTCCCAGCAAACAGGATTTCTTCTAGCAAGGCACTTAGAATTAAATTTGGACTGAGGAAACTGAAAAATATGTATATTCATGTGTTACAAATGTAGATATAAAAATTCAAATTACTACGTATGTATATACTATTTGGAATCCTTTCAAAACTGTAAAAGGAGTCACTCTGAAGAACTTGGATGATGAGTTTTACAATCACTAAACCCGATGGAAATACATCGAAGCTTAATGGGAAGTTGTTTCCTTACATGTTCCAAGGTGTTTGTCCCAGTCCTGCCTCTGCGTGGCATGATTTACAGTAAACCACATGCGTAACAGTTCTTACGCTATCGCTTCTCAGCTGCAAAATATACAGTCTAGGAATTACATTAATAAAAGCTGTCCACTGGCAGGCTTAAATATCCTCTTACACAGGAGCAGGGAAACTACCCAAACTAATTCCCGCTTCATTTACTAAAGTAAGGAAAAGTCAGCCCGACTTACGAGAAAAGAGAAAAATATTCTTCAAAATATAGGGGAGGAAACAGCAACAAAGCAATAACAAACACGGAATACGTACTTGTTCTGATTAAAGGAATAAAATTTTATTTTCAATGAACATGAATTCACCAATTTGGAAAACATATTTTTGTTTGCGGGACTTTCATGCATTTCGAATATTTTTAGGGAAACCTTTGTACCTCTGTTTCACTCTGCAGCCCTCAAGACTGAAAACAAAAAATAATAAATCAATAATTTTTTGTAGAATAAAGAAAGTATCTACTAGCCAGCTAAATACAATGGATATAATGAAGTCAGGGGATTAGACTGGCTTTCATCTGATATAGTACTTCACAAAGGCCAGTGATGCTTTCAATGAGTGGCCTTGGGCTATCCATCTAACATGTTTCAGCCTCCATTTTGTTCTTTTGTAATCTAAAAAATTAAGATGCATCTACTTCCCAGCAGTGTTGAGGTTTAATTTCATTGGGTACAAAAGCTTTTGGGCTCTTCCCATGGTCAGCTGTGTTTTGTTTCAGAAAGTTCTGAACTGTCAAAAATTGGTGACACAAAAGTGATGTCACTCAAACTTTTTAAAATATATCTCTGAGTTCTCTAACTGCTTTTCGTGCTGTGATGGGCACACTAAATATCTCTAGTGTTATATATGAAAGTCACGTATCTCTTATGATACAGGCTGCTATAGGAAGCTTTTAATGACTGATGTGGTTTTCTTCACCAGCTTGAATTGCTGTTCAGCCCAGAAAGAGGGAAGTATTAGTGATTCAATTCCCTCTGTCAAATCCCTTGGGCATCACCTGGGAAGAACAAATTCTCAAATATACTTGAGCAGATGTAAGAGAATGTATAATGTACATGTAAAATTTGGACATAATTTTCTTTCACCTTCAGTGTAATGACTAAGCATGCCATGCCATGTATAATCAATATCCTTAGAGCACAGGGTGAAAAAACCAATATGGTACAGGCATTATGCTTTCAGAAAACTGATAGATTGAGAAAGAGATCTGCACACTCTTTTAATAGGGAGCAATCTGCAAAACCACAGGAGATTAGCTGTTAATGCACCTCAATGAAATGAAACAGGTGTTCATTGTTTTCCACTAATATAATCAAAATGAAAATACTCATAATTATACTTCATATATACATAATTATTCCAGCAACCAGATACAAGTAATTTTGTATAAGTTTGCTGTATATTAATACTCTAAGATTAATTCTGTATGTTTTGTGTAGTTTTTGGGGAGAGAAAAACTTAGTCAACTATTTATTGAATTGTGAATGATTATTATAAATTATAGCATCATAGTTTCTATTTTGAGCTTTTTTCCAAATATTTTATTTCAAAATTAATTATCTTCTGACAGTCATGTTTGGTGAATAGTATGATCAAGTTGGTTAGGAATTCATGATTTATCAAAGAAAATTTACCATTTATTTCAATTTTGAAAGTGTTACTTCACATAAAAATGGATACATAAAATATTTAGGAGGAGTATTTTTGAATAAAATATTTTACTAGTATATATTTATGTTACATAATTAATATTTTTTTGCTGGATATTGGTACATATACTTATTACTTCTTGATCCCTCTTATGTTCCCGAAAATTTTAAACACAGAAAAAGGTTTAACAGAAATTCATAAAAATTTCTTTATACAATTAATTTTAAAAATTTCAATATAATTATTTCTTTAGGATCATTTCTATGACCTTTCAAATACCTCTATTTAAAACCACACTAAAAGAGAAAAATTTCGATAAACATGAAAACAACAGAACCGTAGTAAGTATAGTTCTGCTTCTTTCTTTTTACACTCACTGCTATCATTCGCATTTCAAATCTAGTGCATAGAAACCATGGTGGGCAGAACCAACACTGAAGACTCAACCTAATCTCAATGAGCTCGCTCATTTAAAATCATTAAATATATGTTCCTTAATAAAACTCATGATTGGGGTCAGCAGTATTGCATACTGGCTCCATAACTTGGAGCTTTTGAAATTAATTTGATGTAGGAAAAAGGTTATTAAAAGACAAAAAATTTGTAAAATTCTAATGGAAAAATCATATCTGTATTGTTGAATCTCAATTATAATCACATCACTTGTTTAAGGCAAATTTAGAGAATTTTGTGAAGGACTGTTTTTGTTAGTGAGACAGGGAGGCAGCAGTGGTAACAGAAGGATACATCTTAGTAAATTTTAATGTTTGAGAATTTTTTTACACGTAGTACATGGATTTATTGCTTATCTTTGGTTGTCCTCATTTGGCTCTTATTTTTTAATTGTAATTAGATTTTAAAGCCAAAATACATCATACAGCTAAAAGCATTCAATAAATGACATCTGTCAAATCCATGTCATTTTAAGTGTTATTTCTATGTAAAATATTATTTCAAATATTTTATATAAAATGTTTTCTGTATCTATGATTTTTTTCATAAGTTCCTAAAATCAGTTAAAAATAACTAAAAATAATATAAAGGTAGCTATATATATTTTTTTCTAGAAATACACCAAATTTTCCAGAAGCTCTATCTTCACAAATAGTGAAAATTATCTGAAAGGATTATTTATTAGCATTGCAAGTGAAAACTAGCATTTCAATTAAGTTGTTTTCCTGATTAAATACTACACCTAGTGAATTTGTATTTATTTTGAAAGCTTTTGTTAAATTTTCTGTACTAACATTTCTATTTTTTTATATTAATTTTTATTTTCATAGTAATTAGTCTGTAGTGATTGTTATTGGAAGTAAAAATATGCATGTCTTTTAGGTCAATTTTGGAATTTCTTGCCCTTGTTCTAGATTGAACTAGATACAGAATGTAGATTACAACTGATGATAAAACTTTCTATTCATCTTACTTACTGCCATGGTTTATGTCAGTGGCCCCCAAGCCTCACGCAATTATGGACTGGACCAAATCCAGCATTTGTGATCAGTTCTAGCTCTCGGATTGGTAGTGTGAATGCTATACCCGCCAGCGGTGGAGCGTGGATGCTATGTACTGGCGGGAAGAAAGTGTGTCTGTGTCTCTTCCTGGTTTGTGCCTTGCTATTTGCTGTGGCCATGAATGGCAGCTTGCCATGCCACCCTGCCCCTTGGAGCCAGCTGAGTATGGACTCAAACCTCCAACCTGTAAGAAATAAACCTTTCCTTCCTTTATTTTGGGTGTCGAGTATTTTGTCCTAGCAAGGAGAGAAAAGTAACTAAGGCACTTACACATCTACAGTCACCTAAAACTTTCTTAGAACAAAGCGCCAGGTAACAATTCTGTTTTCTGAAATCGGTGCTCTGGGTATTGCTGTAGTATTATATATTACAGAATGAAGAGAAAGGCATCATAAGTGATATAAGAATTTTTAGTTTTTGTACAGGAGAAGATGAATAGGCATGGAGAAGGACCTTGATCTACTTGACATCTAGTAGATAAGCACACAGTAACAAAGACTAATCAGAAATAGTTCAATAACCAGTCAGATACAGAACAGACCCATAAACACTTCTGACACATGAGCAATTTGCAGCATTCTGCTTTATCTCACTTCGTGCACTCAGTCGTAGTTACCTGTTTTTATATGTGCCTTCCTTCTTCCCTGAATTTCATAGTCTTGACCTAAAAGTTTTTTGACATCTACCAAATAATAACTGAGCAATTGTGTTAAATTTGTAATCAATAGTCCAGTTCCGGATTAGGCGGTTTTGCAAGTGATAAGTGCTGCTGCCTAGGGTTACTGGGCCAGTGGATGCTCTGCTGCTGATCTAGGTTCCACAGGGCTGGTAACAGCGAAGAAAAACCGTAGCGGCCTCAGTCTGAGCATGGACGCTGCCTAATGTTGTGTTAAAACTTCAGTGGAGGATAACTGTCTGACGTGAAACCTCCTGAAGGGACACACACAGTGCTGACGCCTTTGTTTTTTTAATTGGTAAGCTGCGGCCTATAAAATTTGGCAGGAGAAATAATTTGCCCTTTCAGGTCACTCTAGATGTAAAATCCCTAACCAAGCAAAATTCAGACTGCTCATGCGTGATTGAGAGCAGCTCATTGCTGACCTACTTTGCTTCTGAAGCTACACTTACTGCTGTTTGGTAAACAGGTGCCAAGGCGAACCGCTGGCCAAACAGGCTGCTGATGCGCACACCACTTCTCCTATTGGAAAGTGAATGGCAAGCCAATCTGAGATGCAATGAACGTGATTGGAGGAGGAAAATACAGAAGGGCTTGCTAACCCATGAGGTCTAAGGGCAATATTTTTGTTGGAAAACTAAAATAAATAGGATCCAGTTTACAGAAAGATAGCCACCTTATGGTTTTATAAAGAGAGAGAAAATTGTTCTACTCCAAGTTTTTGAATATCCATCTTATAAATGTGTTAAAGCAGCTGAAATATATACATATACCTGAATATATGTGTAAGAAATATTAGGACTTAAATTTGTGTCAAACCAGGCTGCAGGTGATAAGTAGGTTCATAACAAAAACAAGTATGAATCTCCAAGATCAGATTTTAAAATCTTAATAGGTAAAGAAAATGGGGGAAAATTTATTGATTAGTTAAGTAACATGTAGAACTTTGAAAGTATATCAAGTTTTAAAAGGTAAGAATGGAGATGGATAAAGCCAGGTTATGTTGTCATGTTGCTAGGGAGTAGAAGGGTGAAAATTTTACTCACACCTGAGTTTCCCACCAACTGTCTTAATTTTTTTCATTATCTGCTATACTTTTGTACCAGGATTGAATATAGTTTTTATCCCTATCTCATGTAGAATAGTCAAGACAATTAACAAGAATACATGAAGATGTACAGATAGGCCTAACATAAGCAAACAATGATTTAGTCATCAGCACAAAAGAAAGAGGGATTGCCTTGGCCATGACTTGTTACTAACGTGAGATTTGATGTAACATCTCATATTACTAAAAGATTGGAAAAATTAAAGAGAAAGACAAAAGAACATTAGGCAAGATAAACAGAGACATAAAATATGGCAAATTTCAGGACATAGGAACTCAGTCTGTTTCACTAGAAAGATACAACTAGCAAGAAGCAGTGAAAGGTAACATGAAGCAGTTAGAGATGGATGAATTAGGGAAAACTTTGAATTCCTGAGGAGAAAGGCACAGATATATTCCATGGGTAATTGAAGTTTTATGGCAATTGCAATGCCATGCTCACAAGGCTTTTTTAGGAAGATTAATTTGGCAATAGAATGTGATGTAGATGAGAATTGAGAGATGCCAGGGGCAAAGTTACCCACTAAGCTATCCTACAAGATATCAATTGGATATACTTAGAACAGTATAAAAAACCATATGAGAAAGAGAAAATGATTGGAATGGAAACCCTACCATGATAGAGCACAATACTGGGTGGGCTGGACAAGCCAATGCATGACAGCATTCAAGTGCCATCATCTCTGTTTTGATGGTGCTCTTAGGAGTGGAGTCTAATATGTAGGAAAGATCCTCTGGCTGGGGGAGGGGAAGAATGCACAGAATGTGACAGGCTATAGAAACTAGTCAAAGGTGATTCTGCAGCTGTATGTCCAGTGTTGCTATATCAAGGTGGTTTTCAGCCACAGATACTGAATCCACTTTTGCAAATCTTGTTTCTGAGAAATAGCTGATTTCTGTGAGGCTCAGTGGGTGGTTCTAAGACTGATAGCACTTAGACTTTAGATCTAGTTGGGGAAAGTCTGAAGGGACAGTCAGCGAACACCTAACAAAAATAGGGTCAATGACAGCACAGAACTGGGCAAAATGCTTTATAGCATACATTTTTCACTGGAACCCTAGGAGATATAAGGTCTGATTTTTTTTCAGTTTATATGCATATTAATCAAACTAGAAAACAGACTATCAAAATATTTTAGGAGAAGTTTGTTTAGTGAATTTTTGCTTATGTAACTCTTTGGATATGTGAGAAGAAAAGAGCATTAAAGGGATCAAAAATGATCAAAATTTACTATATACATGTACCATGTCCCCAAAATGCATTATTATATATTATAAACATACAACGAGAAGTAAACAAAGCCCCCCCCAGGAAAGAGAAAAAACAAAAACAAACAAAAACACTCTGATGTAAAGTCCAATGAGAAGAACTACTGGGATTTGAGAAAATTAGAAATTGTTTAAATGACAGAAAAATACAGCTGATTTCTACTGCCTGCTGTATCAGAGAAGCAGATTTTTGAGTATCTCATAAAAATCAATGAAATCTTCATGGATATGGTGAGCTCTTACTCAAACCTGTAAATTGAGGAATAATGTTTTTTTTTCCCCCTTCTTCTACCTTTAAATATTTGTACAAGTTCTCTCACTGATTTGGTGTGACTATGATCACTGATGTTAAGCCGGTGTGAGAATTTTACTTCTAGGATTTTAGAGACTGAGGAAAGTTTGGTGCTCAGTACTGATGAAAATACCTAACATGAGAACCTGCGTGTATACACACACACACACACACACACACACCCTAAAGAATCTTAGCAAATTAACCAACATAGGATAGCAACTCATAAATTCAATGTTTAAGACCAAGTTTTGTTTAACATAAAATTAATCTAACAGTTACATGGTTCAGACAGAAACACAGGGCCATAAAGCAAGCAACCTGGACTGGTAAATCAGCGCTTGCCTGTGACATGAGAGAGCAAATGAGAACTTTAGCACAGGGATTATCTAAAGACCCCGTGAAGTCCCTTTGAAAGGGTCACCCTGAACATCCGCAAAGCCCAAATTTAAACAGCCTTGCCATATGCTTAGTCTCTGCTCCTGGTTTGTCTGTGATGAAATCAAAAGTGTCATCTAGTGAAAGAGGAAGTAAGGGAACGGGGTACAAACTGAAAATAACCACGTTTCTGCCTCTAATGAGGCAGCACTCATCTACAGACAAAGTGGGTAGAATGAAAAAGAATCTTACTTGTGGATTAATAATTGAGGAATAGGTTAATATGTAAAGTTAGAATTACTAAATAGAGATTGCTTTATGATCTAAGGTGGTCTAGAATTTTTATTACTTCAGAGTAGGGATAAAACTCATGATATCACTATCATGAGTTCATCATGAGTTTATTTTCCATTTTGAGCCTAGGGAAAGTAGCTCCATGGGATAAAATTTAAAGAAGGGATGCAAAGTGTATATACAATTGCATATTATCATCTTGTCTACAGTGTTCAAAACAAAGTAGTTACATCAGTATTTTGAAATTTGAGGCTATTATAGAAAAAAATTGTCAATGAGTGAAAATAAAGATAAATAAGAAATGGTAGGGGAAAAATGAATCTCACTTCATTCCACAGATTAGTTTGTGAGTAAGATTATTCCTTGCTAGGTAATTTGATAGAATCAAGGAGGGTATCTGTGATTTAGGAAGGCAAGGACAAAATATATGATATAGAACATGTCTCAGAAATTGCCACTTATTTTTAATTCTTTAAAAAGTAATAGTTTGCATTCAAATTATGAAATAGACTTTTCTTTTGTCTAGGAAAAGAAACTTCTCTTCCTTGTGCATTTTTACTTGCTTTGGTATTCAGATTACTAAGAATGCTATTGGACAAGTATTTCAGTTTTATCTTGCCTTTTCTTATTTAGACAAAATTTTGTTTCTTTGTCTTATAACTTTAAAGTTTTACCCTATCATTGATAAAACTTCATCACCATGTTTTATATTTTAAAAACTTTAGAATGATTTCCATTGTAGCTCTGTTATGAAACATGATAATAATACATTCTGATTTAGTTTTTCTTTCAATAATTTCTGACAATTTTTAAATGGCAACTTATTAAAAATGAAAATAGGAAATGAAAAGTGATAACTTTGAGAATTTTACTTCTAAAAGTTATATAAGTAGAAATCAATCTTGATTTTCAACATATATTTATATATGTGTAAACTTATATGTGTGTATTATTTATGTTTATGTCAAATGTTATATATGTTGGAATACAGACATGTATTTAATTTATTCATCATTTTAAAAAAGGAATTCCCTCCTGAAATGTACCATTTAACCATGGAATCAGTTCTAATGCCTGTTTTCAGTTATAAGGTACTAAAATATATTATTGCAAATAAATTACAAGCAGTTATTGTTAATACTTGTATTTTGACTGTTTAGAGGGAAACATGTTAAGGTTTGTGTTCCAGTGCCCCCACCAGTCCTCATGTAGCCATGGACACAGCTGAATATAGCACTTGTGATTGTCTTGCTGCCTAGCACTGGGTTTGGTGGTGTGAGTGCTGCACCTGCCCAGGGGTGGGGAGTCTGCATATAATGTAAGGGAGGGAAGGAGCTGTGCTTTCCCCTTTTTGCCCTTTTTGCTCTTGCTTCTTGCTGCAGCCATGAAGGTGGCCCCTTAGCCATGCCACCCTGCCTTGGAGCCAGCTGAGTATGGACCGCAAGCTCCAAGAAGCTGTAAGATAAATAAACCTTTCCTTGCTTCACTTTGGACATCAGGCATTTTGTCTTAACAAGGAGAGAAAAGTTATTCATCTAAAAAAGTAACTCACTCCTGAAATGTACAATTTAACCATAGAATCAATTCTAACATCTTTTCTCAGTTATAAGGTACTAATATGCATTATTGAAAATAAATTGCATGCAGTTATTACTGTTAATAGTTATATTTTGACTGTCTTGGAGGGAAGCATGCACATTCAAAGTAGTCTTTCAATTACTGTTAAATTATGACTAGCATTATGTAGATGGTACATGCCGGTTGTAATACGTAATTCATTCTAACTGGTCTTGTAACACAAATTGCACTCCCTTTCTCCCTGAGTATCCTTCCCCATCACAGCTGTCAGCAGTCTTTTCTCCTGACACCGGCAAGGATTCCAGCATGATCTGAAACCTGCAGAACACACTGACATAGCAGCCCCACTGAGCTCTTTTCTAGTGTGTTCTGGTTGGTATAGTCACCTGACTATTATGATTAGAAATGAAACATGCTTAGAATGAAATTATGTGTGCTGCATGTTGAACAAAATATTTTATGATGTGTTCTAGATGTTAGCAAAGTTGATTTATCTGTTTTATGGCTCATTTCATTTTTAAATATTCCAATTCTGTCTAACTGGTTTTTTTTTGAAATGACCATAGATGTCTTCTACAGGCCAAATGGCATATTATGCATCTGTCAGAACCACACTTGATTATCATACAGCCATATTTACAAAGCTTCCTCAAGTCCTTTAGGATTATCTTTGCTGTCTCTATGTTCATTACTTTTTGCAATTTATTTTTATGATTCCAGTCATTTGTATAAATAAGAATGCAGTAGAATGAATGACCTCACTCTGCTAAGACACTATCTAAACTTCAATTCAAAAATGTTTTTTCTTTACTTACCAAAACAGAGCTGAATTTGCAGCAAGACACTAATAACAAGTATTCCTGATGAAAATACTATACAACTTAACAATGATACTATGGGCTGAATTATATTTCCCTCAAATTCCCACCTCAAAGCCCTAAGTACTATATCATGGTATTTATATGTAGAACCTTTCAGAGAAATGAAGTTTAGATTAGATCATGAAACTATAGCTTTCCTGATGGCATTAGAACTTTTATAGAAAAAGGAAGGGAAAGAAATCTTAAAGAAGTGGTGATTTGAGCACACAGCAAGATAGCAGCTGCTTACAGTCAAGAGAAGAGACCCTAGAATGAAATCAACCTATGCATGCATTGGTGTTGGGCTTTTCAGCCTTAGAACAATGAGAAACAAATATCACCTCCTTAATCTACTCAATCAGTGTCATAAATCCAAGCAGATTTATTTAAATAATTTTAAGGATATTTTATAGTGATGGATGGCCTTAACATCAGAGAAGTACATGGGCTTAATGATGAATTTTACTTCTTTTAGGATTAATTGACTCAAATTTTAAATTCCCTCTTAATGATATTTGGACAGTTTTTGCCTGGAGACTGCTACTTTTTATGCCAAGCATTCACTGAGTCATGTCTGAACACATAGTTTTTTTTTTTTTAAAGTTTGTCAGATTGACTTCTAAATTAATAAAATAGTGTTCCTTTTGATGTTAGGGCTTCATGAGTCCACTTGAGACTTCCATATAAAAAAGGCCCTTAAAAATCAATTGTTGCACAGGGTAACACTATTTTTATACCAAAAGAAACTCCAATACATGACACCCACACACCATTGCCATTTTTCCAGTGGAAGAGAGATGTGTGGTCTTTTACAGTGGTCTAAGATGAAGACAGAGAAACACCACAGACTCAAAAATTAATAGACTGATAAGGACAGTCAGAAAAAAGATATATTGATTCATATATTGCCCTCTTGTCTCAAACTATCTAGCTAGTTTAAGATTTCATGTATATATGTATGTCTTATTTTAAATGAAGTTATAATTTTAGGTAAACAGATAAAGTGAGGTTGCTAAATTAGTCATATAAGCAAATTATCATCCAGGACTATTTGCATTGTGAGAGGAGCAGTGAAATAATAACAATAATGATAATGATACAAAGTAGAAGTATTCTTTTAAGTTAGAAAGCATGGAAAAATGCTTCTATAAAGCCAGATTTCAGGATAACTCAAAAGCAGAAATAAGGCACAAATTTTATTTTGTTATAAATTATGTGAAAAAAAGTTCTGTGGTCACAAAAATCAGTAATTAAGGAGAAGTGATGAATAACAGAATTAATTACAAAAATATGAAATTTTCCCATGAAGTAACTAGCATATAGTAATTATGACTCCAGAACAATTATCATATACAGTGAAATAAAGATGATTTAAAATAATACATTGCATACTTTCACAGAGAAATTTAAATCAGCTTCAAATTGTGAAAAACAAGTTTATCATGAAAAATAACGTACAAATCCACACATTGATCTTTCTTGTTCCAAGTCTCTCAAAACTTCTCTAAGACTTAATGCCAACACTCCTTAACCTCTTCAATGGAATTGAAACAAAAGCAGTCCTGCCTAAATCATTCTTGGAGGCAAGTATTATCCTGATACCAAAACCAGAAAAAGACCCAACCAAAAAGGAGAACTATAGACCAATCTCACTAATGAACATTGATGCAAAGATTCTCAATAAGATACTGGCAAATAGAATGCAGCAAATCATCTAGAAGATTATATACCATGACCACGTGGGATTTATTCCAGGAATGCAGGGATGGTTTAACATACACAAATCAATAACTGTAATAGACCACATCAACAGAGCCAAAAATAAAAATCACATGATCATCTCAATAGATGCAGAAAAAGCTTCTGATAAAGTCCAACATCCATTCATGATAAAAACTCTACAGAAACTTGGAATAGACGGTATGTACCTCAATCTCATAAAGGCCATTTATGGCAATCCAATAGCCAACATTACACTAAATGGACAAAAACTGAAAGCCTTCACTCTAAAATCAAGAACAAGACAAGGATGTCCACTATCACCACTCCTATTGAATATAGTTCTAGAAACATTAGCCAGAGCACTCAGACAAGAGGGAGAAATAAAAGGAATAAAAATAGGAAAAGAAGAAGTTAAATTATCATTATTTGCAGACGACATGATACTCTACATAGAAGACCCCAAAAACTCCATTAAAAGAGTACTAGAGGTAATAAACAAATTCAGTAGTGTAGCTGGATACAAAGTCAACACTTAAAAATCAAAAGCACTCCTGTACACAAACAAACAACTCACTGAGAGAGAAATTATGGAAATAATCACCTTTCACAATAGCATATAAAAAAATGAAATACTTAGGAATCAACCTAACCAAGAATGTAAAAATCTATATGCTGAAAATTATACTATCCTAAAAAAGGATATTGAAGAGGATATTAGAAAATGGAAGGATATCTCCTGCTCTTGGTTAGGAAGAACCAACATTGTGAAAATGGCCATACTCAAAACTGTTCCACAGATTCAATGCAATCCCAATCAAAATACCATCAACATATCTTACAGATCTAGAAAAAACATTCCTAAAATTCATCTGGAAACAGAAGAAACATAGAATAGCCAAGGCAATTCTGAGCAACAAAGGCAAGATAGGAGGCATCTCAATCCCTGATTTGAAACTATACTACAAAGCTACAGTGATAAAATCTGCATGGTACTGGCAAAGAAATAGACCTGAGAATCAATGGAACAGGTTAGATGATGAAAACACTACTACAAAGACACTCAGACACCATATATTTGACAAAGGAGCTAAATGTGTTCACTGGAAAAAAGATAGCTTCTTTAATAAATGGTATTGGAAAAATCAGCTTTCCACATGTCAAAAACTGAAAATAGACCCTTGACTATCTCCATACACTAAACTAAAGTCAAAATGGATCAAGGATCTAAATATTAAAACAGAAACACTAAATCTACTGGAAGACAAAGCAGGTAAAAACATTTGGAGACATAGGGGTAGGGAGAGAATTCATGGATAAAATGCAAAATGCATGGAAAATACTTAAAAGACTCCACAACTGGGATCTCATATTATTAAAAAGTTTTTGCACTTCAAAAGAAATCACCAACAAAGTGAAAAGAAAACCCACAGAATGGGAAAAAAATCTTATCCAACAATCCTGCAGACAAAGGACTTATAGCCAAAAATATATAAAGAATTGAAAAACACCAAGTTCCCTAAATTCAAGGACCCACTCCACAAATGGGCATTGGAGATGAACACACAGTTCTCAGATGAAGATATACAACTGGCAAATAAATACATGAAGAAATGTTCACCATCACTGGTCATTCAAGAAATGAAAATGAAAACAGCATTGAGATTTCATCTCACCCTAGTAAGAATGGCTGCTATCAAGAAAACAACTGATAACAAATGTTGGTGAGGATGCAGGGAAAAAGGTTCACTCCTCCACTGTTGGTGGGAGTGAAGACTGGGACAACTGCTGTGGAAATCAATATGGGAATTCCTCAAAAAACCAGGATTGGAAATTCCATTCAATCCAGCTATTTCCTTCCTGGGTATTTTCCCAGAAAAACTGAAAACGTCAGATCACAGAGATATATGTGCATCTATGTTTGTAACAGCACAATTTGTGATAGCTAAATCTTGGAAACAACCAAAATGTCCATCAACTGCAGAGTGGATGAGAAAAGTGTGGTATTTTTATACAATGGAATACTACTCAGCCATAAAAATGATGATCTTGCAGCCCTTATAGGTAAATGATGCCAACTTGAAAATATTCTCATTAGTGAAATAAACAGGACTCACATGAGTAAATATCACATTATCTCTCTAGGGTATGATAGATATTTTGAAATTGAAAAGGAAGGAAAGTGTTCTAAAGATATAGTATAGTGTGTAAGATAGTTGAACATATTACCGTTCTGTTACTGAATTTCTGTTGGAACATTGAACAGAAGGATTTGCACTGTCAGTGATTGAGTGTCTAGTCAATATTTATACTTTGATTTTGTAAATTTGGCAACTATCCTTTAAGAGACAATGAGTGATTCTATGATCAACTAGTGATTCTACTATGAGAATTTTTTTTTGTTCCTTTGGATGTTTTGAGCTCGGTATTGTCCTACCTTTTTCTGCTTTTCTATTCTCTTTAATTTTCTTTCATTTCTTTGAAAAAAGAAAAAGAAAATAAAAATATGCAATATAACAATCATTGTTAACTTTCTTTCATTCTGTTGTGAAAACCTATATTGACATTGTCTTGAGTTTGTTGTTGTTGTTTATGCCTTTTGCTTTTTGTTCTTTTCTGACTTTTCTCTTTTTTAAATAAAAAAATTAAAAAAGCTTTTCTATGATGTTCAATAAAGATAATATTCAGAGAGAAAAAAAGGAGAAACCATAATTGATAATAAACTGACAAGACAAATTTAAGTAAAAGTATTAAAACACAGTTTAAAACTATAAAGTGAAAAACCAAATACAAACCTATAAAAGACCAAAATTGTGGAGATGAGGGTACAAATATAATCTAAGAACAACTGAAAATGGCAAGACATATTACTTTTTTCCAGTAAAGTAATTATCAAACAATCTCAAAGTCAAATACAAATTAACAAATAAACCAGTTATTCAACTCTAAACTTTTCATCTGAGAAATCTGTTAGTTATATTAAGTTATATTACTGGAAGCGAAGACATATCTGGTTGCATTTTTAATGGTATACTCTAATAAGTATCATTAGCTGGTATTTTTTCAGAATTGAACATCTATTGCCCAATTTATTCAGATATGGAAAGTTTTTAAAATGTGAGTTTTTTAGTTGCTTCCCTTGTATTTTGGACAATGAATAATACATTATTCTAATGTCTATACTGGTAAAATTAGTATTCCTACAAGCTATAAGAAAAATAGAAAAAAGCTGTCTTCTAGAAATAATTCTCATAGACGTCAGAGAAGGCATATTCTTCCCATCGCACTTCTATCCATATATAAACTGGTTTATTTTTTATATCAACCCTAAGAGTTACATACTACTATTATCAACTCCATTTTACCGAGGAGGAAAGTTAGGTCAAAGTATTGACCTGCCTGAGTCCCAAAGCCCACATAATGTTGTCTAACTGTCTTGAAAGAGTGCCTAATGATCTCCACTTCCTAAAACAAACATATTACTTTTCTGTTGATGCTTTATCAAATAATCATGTTTGTAGTTTAAAGCAAAACAAATATATTCCCCTATGATTTCTTCCCATTGAATGTCTGGGCACAGTGGTTTTGCTTAAAATCTCAACTGGTCAATAGTTAATATGTGAAGGCTATTAGGACCATTTGATTTCTAGACTCCTTAAGGAAAACTCACTTCTTCAAAACTGAGACCCACAATCTCTATGATGTCAAAGTCTGAGTTAATGCTTTTTCCTCAGGAGGCCCTTAGGTACTTTATGTTGCATATCAGCTACCCATCCTAGGGTGGGTGTAACATTCAGACTCATTACACGAGTACTAGACCATAAGTCATTCACAAACTCATGATGCATGAGGCTTAGGGGGTCACCCAGACACAAACCATAATGTCTCTGTAGGACTGCAGGACTGTTGTGGTTTATATCTACATCCCCACCAAGAGCCTCATGAGCTCATAGGCGAGGATTTGGGAAAATGATTGAATTATGTAAGTGCTACAGCTGACTTGCTGTTAGGAGATGGGGTATGATCAGAGGAGGCAGATCACTGAAGCACGACCTGGAAAAGTTTATGTCCTTTCTCATTCCTTCCTTCACTGTCTGCTTCATAGGTACTGTGATTGGAGCACCTTTCCTATGCCTGTGTCCTTTCACGATGCTGCTTCTGTGTGTAGCCAACTGGCCATGGAAAGCCTCAAACTTTTAAAATGTGAGCCAAAATAAACTTGGCCTTTAAATTGAGTATGTTGGGAATTCTGTTCCAGCCATGAGGAAAATAATTAATTCAAAGAGTGAGGTCCCCATTTCCTTTGTTGGCTGTAAGGAACGTTTTGAATTTCTAAAAGCTTTCAATATTGCCTTGCTCATTTCTCTTTCTCATTCTTGCACAATAATCTTTCTTGAAAGGTAGGTTAGCTCGCTGATGGTACTTCACCATACATCAGTATGTTAGGATATCTCATCTATTATTTAGGTTGTTGCCTAATACTGTGACTTCTGTCTTGCTAGCACACTCTCATTACCTGACTTTGATGAAACCACTTGCCATGTTTGAGAGGTTCAAATAGCAAAGAAATGAAGGTGGCTTCTGGCCTCCAATCAGTGAACAATAGTTAACAAAGATGCTTAGTCCTCATAAGACTAAATTGTACCAGCAACCACACAGACGTGGAAATGGATGGTGCCAGGGTGCAGATCTACAATGTCTAAAGGGTCTAAAAAGTCTCATGTGTCTAGAGGTGGGGCTTTTCAATGATAAATGCACCATGACAATGCTATACACACCACTGGATTAATCAGCTCACTGATGACCTCAGAGCTCAAATCACTGTTAAGAGATGAGCCCTGGTCAGAAGAGATGGGACCCTTGGCGCTTGATCTGAAGGGACATATTTTTTAAAAATTTTATTTAAAGAGAAAAAAAACAGACAAAACAGAAAAAATAACAATACAGAATTCCAAAGGGGGAAAAAATAAAAGAATAAAAACAAGCAAACAACAAAAAACCCCCAAACAATAACAAATAAAAGAAAAACACTAAGAAATTGCCACTGGATATGTTACATACTCTCATCATTGGAAATAGTTGTTCAAGTTACAAAACTAAAACATACAAAGTAGATATTCAAACAGTGAGACTGTTAACAGTTCTGCTCAACAATCTAACAAAAAGAGTAATATGGTCATCTATCTTACACACTTAAACATACATGCAGTTATATCCTTTAGAACACTTTCTTTTCCTCTCTTTTTTATAGTTGCAATTACACATTTTGGGTTTTATTACTCCTACAGTTCTTATAACTTTTTACACTAGAGAAACAATGTGATATTTATAAATATGATTCTTATTTATTTCACTAATGAGGATAGTCTCAAGTTGTCTCCATTTCCCTATGAAGGCCTCAAGATCATCCTTTTTTGTAGTGGAGTAATATTCCATTGTGTAAAAATGCCACATCTTTTCCATCCACTGCAGTTGATGACCATTTTGGTTGTTTCCAAGATTTATCTATTACAAATTGTGCTGCTATGAACATAGGTGCACATGTATCGCTGTGATATGAACTTTTCAGTTTTTCTGGGAAAATACCCAGGAGGGGAATAGCTGGGTTGAATGGAGCTTCCAGTCCTAGTCTTCTGAGAATTCTCCATACTGATTTCCATAGTGGTTGCACCAGTCTGCACTCCCACCAACAGTGGAGCAGTGTTCCTCCCCCCCCACCCCACATGGCTAGAAGCAGCACTCTATGCCTGAGTAACAAACTGTCTGTATTAACCAGCTTTGCCATGCTGGAACAAAATAGTCAATATTAGAACATTAACGGAGAGATTTATATTGGTTTATGCTTTTACTGGGTTCAGTCCATAGCTGACTAGTTCCATAGCAGAAACAGGATGGTGGAAGGAGGTTAATGAATGAAGCTGCTGGACTTTCTGGAAGGGAGATTCTACTATAATAAATGGCTTATGTAGTTCGTTCAGAGTATACTTCTTTGTCAATTATCTTTAAAACCACAATAAAAAGATCAATAATTATGTTAATCTAAGAGAATTCACATCTTAGTTTAGTGCCTATATTTCATTATTCAAAGCACATATAAATGAAATTTTCATTAAAAAATACTTGTTAATTGACTGTGTTGTAATCAGTGGGAAATTTCATATTATAAAAATAAGCTTTGTGCAGTAATTGACCAAAATGGATACACTTTCAGTTGATTCATTGGTTGAGAAAGCAGAAATTACCAGGTCAGCCTTACTGTAGTACATTTTGTTGTACGGATCTGGATAAACTGATCCATCACTTTTGCTTACCTGTAAATACTGCTAGCTGTATATTACTTAGATTCCATAAGTATGACTGTGTAAAGTGAATCATGTCTTGCTTATTCCACAGTTTTAATAGTGTTCATGTCAATACTCACAGAAAGGCCCACAGGAAGAACCACACTAATCTCATTCTTCTAATATCACCGCTGTTCATTGTTGACTCCTTCCCACTTAGATTATTTGCAACAATCATCTGAGTTTCCAGCTGACCTTTTGGGTATTCAAAATGAGCAATGTGAATGTTTCCATGGGGAAAAAAAGCTTCAATTATATCAATCTCTTACTAAGAAACTTTTCTGGTTTTTACTAATACAGTTTTACAACAATGTTTTATTTCCATTTTCCTTGTTATATATTTTATGTAGACTTCTCATCTGTCTTCAGTCCACATTTCTGTGTCATGTCCCTCCATCTCTTACCAGAAAAGTGTTCACTATTATTGAAGGACAGTCAAAGTAATTTTAAGAATGCCTTTTATTCACAAAACATGTAGAATCTAATCTCTTGTGTAAATCTGAATTAATTTCTACTCCACATTTCTTTGGCACACAGGATCACTCTTACAGAAATTATTATAATTTATATAGTGGTGAATATTCATTTGGCTTTCTCTCTCTCTCTCTCTCTCTCTCTCTCTCTCTCTCTCTCTCTCCCTTTGGTACTGGGGAACAAACTCATGACCTCGTACTTCCCAGGCAAGTGCTTGTGCCACTTAACTAAATCCTCAGTCCCAGGTTTTTCTCTTTTACAGGAAATTAGTTTTACATTGATGAAATGATTTCTAATTGATTTTTCATGTTCTCCATATAATCCAAAGAGCATCTTCCATGCTTGGAATAAATTAATGAGTATTTTCCAGTAATATTGACAAGTTTTAATTTAGACAAATTCATACATCAAAAAGTACAGCCAGTTGAATTAGAATGGACAATTTAGCTTAATAGTTACACATGCTAATATTTGGAATCACATCAAGAAATCAACTGTTTAGTTGATGGGCTTGTTTGATTCTTAACACTGACATTGCACTGGCATAGAAAAGCTAAGTATAATGAAGAGTACAATCTCCTACACTGAATGTTTTTGTTTCTTGATGTTGTATATGAGCCACAATGGCTTTGAGAAACAGGTCACTTTTATTGAATTACATCTAATAATGTTTGAAAATAAATGAAAGACCACATTTTTAAATATCTTGGAAACATTATTCTAATTTTGTTGCCAACATTCTGCTATCCCATTTGTTATCAGCATCTATCCTTGTCTTTGATTTTAATATATTTGAAACATATCTGAAATATGGTTCCAATGGCAGCATAAAATTGACTAATTAGAAGTGATATTCATGAAAATACATTTATTTTTCTGATTCAGTCGTGGCATTTTGTATTGTAGAAAATTGACATGTATGTTTTATTTTTTACAATCAAGGCATCATTTTACTTGAATCTGATCTCTCTACTACTGGTTGGGTGACACTCAATCTGTTGGCCATTTTCTTATGCTTTCACCTATAAAAGGAGGATCACACTTTTAAACTCAATTTTTTAACATTAAACTTTTTCACATGCAAAGATTTTTAAATGGTTCTTGTCACATAGTAAACACTCAATAGGCAACAATAAATATAATTTTGCTGATTATACTTGCACTTCTTCATTCTCTTGCCTATACTGATAGCTATTGTTATCATGGATTATTCTTTTCAATCTGTGACTAATTAGAGATGGGCACAAGTTTCTTAGTTTTGAGCCATACTACCAATCAGAACATCATGATTAGTTGCCACATTGTGTGATTTTTGATCATTGAAGATCAGATTATTTGTGTATAAATAGAAAATAAAATGTTATTTTCAATCAATGCATGCTATCAGTGATAAGTTATTTCATTCTCTTTGTCTTTAGTAAGTTAGTAATATTATTTATTCTAAAATATTAATTTCTAATGCAGAAAACAGTTATATATTTTTAAAACTTGGAGTCCTTGCCCCTAGGAAAGCTTACAAAGACCTCAGTTAGTGGTTCACATTGATGTAGAAATGGGATTGGTTTTAAGGTCATTGCTTTGATTTGGACAAAGCACAGTGAGATTAAAAAGGATGGGCATGGAGAAATACTAGCAGAGTCTGATATTTATTTAGAAGGGTTCATCTTCCTATGACTTGATAAGAATGCTTGGTAGCTTATGATGGGACATAGCTTTTCCCCTGTTGAGAATAAAGATAAGTAAAAGTCAAGAGCAGATACCAGTAAGAAATAGTATTCAATATTTTAAAACATCCATGAAATGGAACTAAGACTCAAAGCAGTGTCTTCAATTTATATGGATATTTTTAGCACTGATGAAATTTTGAGGTTATTTACATGGACTTATGTAATCTATTATATTTTCATGTGCACAGGGTATTTCTGACTTATTAGTTTGCTTTGTTTAACATATTGGTAATTCACACTTACGTAGGATGTATGAGTAATTTGTCCTTATTCAGGAAATATAATGCTTTCAAATATAGGTATTCTGTTCATATTCAAGAAAAAAGAATGAGAGAGCACCACTCAACTTCTTACAGGGAAGCATGCAGTCCCCATGAGCTGTTAGTGGACTTTTGTTTATATGTCATTGTCCAATGTGAGTGAGAATGGTCACTTCAGTTGCAAAAAAAGTGGGAAAATTGTTAATAGCTTTTCCTAGGCTCTAAATTGAAAGACGACCCCACAAAATACAAGTCTGGAAAAGAGTTATTTTCTAGCCAAAAAATAAAAAAAATTGTCATATCAATAGATCTGCAGGTCATGTCATTTGAGAAATAATTATAAATTTAAAATGATTAGTTAGCACTACTAATTAGAAAAGTTAGGATTTAGAAAAAGTATAAAATATTCCTAGGTTTGTAAATTTATATTTAATATAATAAAGATCATTCAATTTTTCTGTAGAAATTAGTTTTCTATCAGGAAAAAAAATATGGCAAGAAGAGTTATTCCCAACGGGATGGATTCTCTTATGAAGAAGAAAATACTGATGATTCAACTTCAGGTAGAAAAATTTTACAGCACAATCTACTGTGGATATTTTACAGGAAATCCTTAATTAATTCAAAGAAAGGACAAATTGACTCCTAATTCTCTCCAACAATTTATGATGTAATTTTAATGTCCTTAATCTCTTCAGTTAATGTCAACACAACTTGTAGACTTGCTAATATAGGAGCAAGTTTACATTAGGCAGAATTATAAAATTACTTTCGGAAAAGCTTTTCATTTGACCCTCAAAAAAGACCTGTTATGCCTATGAATATAATTGCCTAAGCATTTAATAAATTGTCCTTTATAGAAAATGACACTTTGGAAATCTGTAAGGTGACAATAGGTAAGGTGACATACAAAGAATATTCATTGTTTTACAATACTTCTCATTACAATCTGACCATTGGAAGTGTTTCAAAGTTATACTGTTGCTCTCATAACTCATGGAATATAGTTTGTAATAACAATCATCTTCTCAAATTGGTCATTACCAAAGTTAATGACCTGCTTATTAGAGCATCAACCTTGGCTTCGCCTCGATCTCTTAATTAGCACATCTGTCATCTACTACTACTGGGTAAGAGTTTCTGGGTAAAAGGCAGCTCCAGCAATGATGGCACCATTAATGCGACATCTCTATATATTTGGATGGATCATCAAATCTGCATTGGCCTATTGCAAACAAGATCCTGTGAAGCTATGAGCAGTTTGGCAGGCCCAAATGGTAAAATTTAATCAGCACATAGAACACCATTAGCCTCCTTTGTGGAACATTTGTATAGAAAATTATTTATCATCACCATTGAGAAAGATAATCCCACAAAATAATTTGTTGTGCCTTCATGTGCAAAAGCCATTCCTATCTTGTTGATAAACAAAGCTGCCCAAAATTCAAGCTCTTTCAGCAGACATATGGTCTTCTGCCATACTAACTTGTTCTGTAGTTCCACAAATACCATTCTCTTCCACTTATATAGATGCCATTAGAAAGCAGATAACTATTGAGGCTCTCAACTGGATATCTGTAATATTTACATGCATTGAAACATTGTCATTTGAAAAAAGGAAAATGTGGAATTATCATTTTTTCTAAAAAGAGTTGATAAGTAAAAATTGAATTTTTAAAATTTTCTTTGAAAATTTTAGATGGGCAGATCATGACACACTGACAAATATAACAAAATAAACAAACAAAAAACCAAAATGTGGTCTCTCCTATATTGTTAATTTTTGTGGTTTGAAATGAAATAAAAAGCAAATTAGTAAATATCTAGCAAAATGTGGATGTCAAGAGAAAAATGTTATTTAACTTTGATGTAACATCAGTCCCCCAAACAACCCTGTAGAAAACATGCACCTCCTAAAAGTGAAGTTTTACCACCCCTTTTTAAGGATAAATACATTTTATTATTCTTCTAGGTCCATTTTAATTTTCATGGCTGATAAGATAAAATGGTTTTTAAAGGTGCAAATATTATGAGTTGTCTCATGAATCTAGGATTCTTGGGCCTTTGAAGGGAGATTGACCCATAATATCACACCATTAGCTTCAAAGACATAGTTTAAAAATGGAAATAATCAAATAATGTCACAGAACCTATTGTCATCTTTTGTATTTTCACTATCTTTGTATTGGAAAAATGCAAAAAGGTTACTCTTTCTCCATTAGGATAGATGGATAAATTTCCTTTGGAAAATAGTTTAAAAGATTTGCAGAATACAAATTTTGTTTATAAATACCAGGGCAATGGGTATAAAATTGTCCTCAATACATTAAATTATAAACTCTTATTTCTAATTTACTAAATTGTATGCTCATGCCCATCTGTGCATGACATGACCCCTACATTTCTCTTTAACCTCATTTTTCCATGTCCTCTGCACTAGTTAGTCTACTTTGGGAATACTAGGTATGTTAGCACATCTAAGGGCCATACTGGCCTAGTACTTGCAATACTTCCCTCCATTTCTTTAATGGCAGTGATTTTTTTACATGATTAGTGAATATGTAATATCATCTTAATTATTTTTCCACTGTTTTTATTTTTTTTCCTATTACAAGTCCCTTGAAACAAGGTCTTTGACTTCTGCATCTTCCATCATATCCCAAGTGCCTCCAATAAAGTCTATCATACACTTTAAAATACACACAGTTCCAAAGTTATTTGCTGAAAATTAATTTATGTAAGTCTTTGCAGGGATGACTGAGGCATAGTTATATATAATCAAGGCAAAATAGTAATAGAACAGTTTTCAGAGTTTTAGAAAATTATATGTGCTATATGCATGTAGTCAACAATCAAATGAAGAATCAGACCAAACACAATAGTGTTTTGAACAGAAATAGAACTATTTATTTTTCAAAGTATCTGTGGATTCAGTGTTTTGCTTCCAAGATGAACTCACAAAATCACAAGTGGTAAAAAATGATATTGCATCTATTTGACATGCAGTTTGATATAGGAATATTCAATTTATTTGGAATACCTATTAAAACCCTAAGTAAATATGAAAAATATGAGTTTAAAAGAAAAAGAATATGAAAACACTCATAATAATAAATTCATCCTTCCAGGTTATTTATTTTGATTGTTTTGACTATCAAAACAATCTTTATGTTCCAATGTGTGTTGCTTGGGTCTGATTCGGCAGACACACTCATTTTTAACTGAAAGCCTAATGGAAAACTTCTAAAAACGATGCTATCACAAAGAAGAGAGTATTTCTCTGAAGTTCTCGTACGGCAGCCATGTATCCTGGTTCTCCCAGCAGAGGCCTGCTCACCTCCAGTTCTTCCAGTGTACCTGCTAGGGAGGACCTTCTTCTGCTCTAAAGAAGTTGCCGTGAGTGACAGTTACACAGTCATCTGACTTTTTGGGAGAAATATAAGTACTGATCTTTTGGTACAGTTAAGCTCCTTTAACCCTTTATTATTTTTCCCCTAGATCATGGATTTTAATTTTAAAAAGCAGGTGTGCTTTCAACAAGTAAGAGACAATGCAGCAGACACTGATTACTGCCTTGACCTCATTATGTTGATAAGGGCATTTGTGAATATTGTCTAAGTTCAGGTAATAAACACCCCAGGAAGAAGGTTAATGACACATTTAGCATCAGTGGGGTGCCAGACAGGTTTTCTCAGAGAAAAAGAAAAGAAAGAAAACAAAAACAGTTCAACCTGGCAAGCCTCTGTCTTGTCCATATAGAACAAAAAGATCATCATGTTTTTACAAACAGAATGTAATTTAAGAAGAGGTAAACAACTTGCTGAGGATTCAGCAACTGGATGTAGTCACTGTTTTGCCAAAGAATAACAAACTTAAAGTGTAGTCATTTGTAACAGCAGTTTTCTGTAATCTTCTAGCTTCCTGCTAATCTAGATGGTACTGCAGGCTGACACCAAAGACAGCGCTATGACAAATTTATGAACTGATGAGTCATTTTCTGCACTCATTCAGCTAATGAGCAAAACAAGTCATTATTTTTCAGCTTGATTGACACTCCTTTATTTAATACTGGAAGCATTATTAATTCTCTTAAACTGCTTTTCCACAAAATACCTCTATGCTGAGTCCAACGGCATCTGAAGGCTAATGACACGTGGTATAGCTTTCCATGCATGGGTTTTTGATTCACTAGTCAAAATGACATTACTGCTTAATAAAGGATGGCGATCTTCAATTACAAACTGGGACACCTGATAAAGGAGAGGAGTAGAGTTGGTCCTTCTTATCCCCAGGTTCTCCATCTGAAAATTCAACCACAGCAGACCTAACACATGGTGAGCAGGAGGTGGAAAGCGGAATGACTGGATCCACATTGAACATGAGTTGTTTTGTTTTCTTGTTATCATTCCCCCAAATAAGGAGTAACAAGTAATCACATAGCTTTCGCATCATATTCTATATTATAAATAATTAGGCATGTTTAAAGTGTAAGAGAGGACATATGTAGATCATATGCAAATTCCATGTCATTATTTGTACCAGGCTGGGAAACCATGGACTCTGGTGTTTGCAGGGATGGGACAGAGTCCCCCTTCCCCGAGGACACTAAGGATGATTGCATGCACTATATTAGAGGGAAGGCATCAATGTGAAGGGCACTAAAAAGTGAGGCACTGAAGAACAGGCAGTGATTGCATGCACTAGGCAGGACAGATGGGGAGATTCAGAGGCGCAGGGTTCTTCCTCTGTGCATGTACGAGGGCATTTTGGAGTGCGGAGCAGCTAGGTAACTTCAACTTCCAGCTGCTTTCACACGTTAAGAAAGTACCGCAGGCTGAATGTGTTAACTCACTTCGGGCTGCAGTAGGCTCTTCACACTGGATTTGAGTTTAAGAATTTTTGAGCAAACCTGTGAGGTTCCAGTGTTAAGCATCATTTCTGGCCAGGCATGCTTTCTGTAAAACTGTGGTTGATTCTTGAATGTACTATTGAGATAGTGAAAGGGAAATTTTCACAATTATTGTGAATATTGTGAAAGGAAAGAAGAAAATCTGGAACGGCTAATTAAATTTCAGATCTGGCCTCTCATGACAAATCTTAAAACTTCAGTGAGAGTAATAATTTGAAGGCATCAGACTCTAAAATTAGAAAGAATCATTCTTTGGTGTTATATATAAATACATAAGCAATTATATTTGGAGAATGGATATTCTGATTAATTATTTTAATGAGTTGCCAATCCTAGTAAAAGTCTTTTCAAATATGAATACTGTGTTGATAATAACAAATTAAGACCTGGATAATAAACATTGTTCTACGTTATTTATGTCTCCACATTTTGTGTTAAAATTTATCTGTACAAATATATCACTTTGGGAGGGTAGAGTAATGCTCCTTTCTGACCTGAAAGATACCCACATCCTAATTCTCATATACCGTGAATGTTAATCTACATTTGCAATATATATGTGTCAGGAAGGAATTTGCAATGTTATTAAATTAAGTGGAGAGAGAGAGGAATTGAGATTGCCTTGGATTAGCAGATGGGCCCAACCTAATTATATTCATCTTTAAAATGAATAAGATTTTCAGTGGTGGTCAGAAAAAGAAATAAACATAACTGAAGAAAAATGGTCAGAAAATGCAAAGTTCCTGGTTTTGCATAAGGAGGAGAGAAAGAAAAAGCCAAAGCCAAAGGAGCTGGGTAGCTTTTAGAATCTAGAAAAGCCAAGAAATGGCTTCTCCCTGGAGGCCTCAAGGAGGAATCACAATTCTATCGATGCTGGGAAGGAGACCCATGTGCAATGGGCCCAGTAAAAATCCAGCAGAGTCCTCTATTCTACAAACCTGAAAATTAATGGACTTCATGCATTTTAAGACACTAAATTTGTGCTAATTGTTGTGACAATGGTAGAAAACTAACATATTACTTTTCTTAGTGGAGAATGGATGGTAAGAAGAGTTCTAAGAATAACTTTCCATTTCTCAGAAAGATTTACAGTCATT